>PVHX01023583.1:0-25483 GCA_004024805.1 Geosciurus inauris
AAAAATGGATACTAAAAAAAAAAAAAAACTTTAATATGTAATCTTTGTTTTGCTTATATGCATGTGTGCATATCTGTGTCTATATGTGTATGTATATGTAATACACACATGCAGGCAAGACAGAAAATAAATACATCATAAAGCTAATAAGATATACATGTATGAAGTTTTCCATAATAAATTGTTAAAAACCGGGGCCAGGTGCAGTGGCTCATGCCTGTAATCTCAGCACTTTGGGAGGCTGAGACAGGAGGATCACAAGTTCAAAGCCAGCCTCTG
Source organism: Geosciurus inauris (assembly GCA_004024805.1). Taxonomy (NCBI): domain Eukaryota; kingdom Metazoa; phylum Chordata; class Mammalia; order Rodentia; family Sciuridae; genus Geosciurus; species Geosciurus inauris. Next base: position 280 of record PVHX01023583.1, read on the forward strand.
CAATGGTAAGACACTAAGCAACTTAATGAAACCCTATCTCTAAATAAAACACAAAATAGGGCTGGGGACGTGGCTCAGTGGTCGAGTACCTCTGAGTTCAATCCTCGATACCCCAAAAAAAAAAATTGTTAAAAACTATTTTAACAGATGACATTATAAATGATTATAATTTTTTTCTTTGTACTTGCTGATTATCTAAAATATCTAGAATACAAATGGCATAAAATGGCATTTTAACAGACAATATGAAAACATTCCATCACCTATGATTTACTTTAAGCTCCTTGAGACAGAAATGTCTTTTCCATCCTTAAATCCTTCGTCCCCGGCGCACAGTAACAGTTCAATAGACATTGGATGGAAAATGAACCAATAACTCCACTCTATCCACATAGTTATCAGACTACACACTGCTCAGAGGAAAACGTCCGTATAGCACCATTTTGTACTTTTTTCTTCACCCAGAACACCTTACCAAAGGTGACAAAGCACTTCTCACCACCATCCATTGTCTTCTCCCAGCATTCCAACAGCCCAGGATGACTTGCTCTGGCAGCACCTAAGGCAGTCTTCTGGACAGACAGACATGAATAACAAACACCAAGAAAGATTCTGCAGGTGGGAGAAAGAGTGTTCCTGACCCCAGAAACCCACATTACCACCAAGAAGTTGAGGGATTTTTTCTGTCTGCCTCCTAGACTGAAAACTATAAATCCCATGACTTAAAATTTTAAGTTCCATGAGGTATATCGTTTATTATATTGTGTCTTTACCTGTAATGGTAATTCCTCACTCCTTGCAGTAAGTCTACTTTTCTTAAACAAATAATTCATTCACTTAGCAATATATATGGAATATCTGGTACATTCTAGTACCTTTGCCACTGTGGAATGTTATTGTGTCTTCTCTCATCAAGATTAGGGTAGCAAGCCAGACATGGTGGCACACGCCTGTAATCCCAGCACTTTGGGAGGCTGAGACAGGAGAATTGCGAGTTCAAAGCCAGCCTCAGCAGCAGCGAGATGCTAAGCAACTCAGTGAGACCCTGTCTCTACATAAAACACAAAATAGGGCTGGGGATGTGGCTCAGTGGTTGAGTACCCCTGAGTCCAATCCCCAGTACCAAAAAAAAAAGACTGGAGTAGCTAAAAAACTGTTTTATTTCCCATCTTCAAATATTTCAAAAAATATTTAGAGGGCTGTGGGTGTATCTCACTGGGAGAGTGCTTGCCTCGTATGCGTAAAGCCTTGGTTCAGTCCCCAGCACTGGAAAAAAAGAAGGAAAGAAAAGAAAAGAATATTTGGGGGTAAGAATAAGTCACGATATCATTGCAAGCAACAAAAACAGCATGCAAAACTTTAATATGATGTTTACCTTGCATGTGTGAGGCCCTGAGTTCAAGCCCAAGGACTAAAAAATAATAACAACCTTTAATATGTAATCTTTGCTTTGCCCATATGCATGTATGTATATATGTGTCTATGTGCATGTGCATATATGATACACACAGAGACAAGACATAAAATAAATAAATCACAATGCTAATAGGTTATGCATGTTAACAGGGTTGGTGACATTATAAATGACTATAATTTTCTTCTTCGTACTTTCTGATTATCTAAAATATCTAGAATAACATGGCATAAAATGACATTTTAAAAGATACTTAATATGAAAAAAATATAGGAAGTGATTAACAGTAGGTACAGCTAAAGGGAGAGAAGTGGAAATAATTAGCTTGGTTGGTTGGTTTGTGGTGGACTGGGGATCAAACGCAGGGTCTCCTGCATGCTAGGTAAGTGCTCTATTGCTGAGATGCATCCCAGCCCTAATAATTAGCTATTTGCTTTCTCTTTACCTATATTTTCCTAAATTATCTACAAGTGATCATATAGTATTTTAAAATTGGAAGATGGAACCTATTTAAAGGTGTAACTAATATGTAGACATTTGAGAACATTGGCATTTTCTCTGCAGTGGCCCGTATGGCAGTCTTTTCTCTTGAAAAATGACTGTGGACATTTCTAGTTTATTGTTCTCTCTGTATTACAGAATGCCACTTCTTACATACTAAGCAGTTAAATACTCATGTTTAAATTTTAAAATCTATTAATTAGGTTGGGGACGCTCCTGCTAAGAGTGTCTTCCAGGTCAGTGGAAGCTTACCAAGGTGGGGACAGGAACCAGTCTTCCCAGGGCCAGACCAGCTCTCCTACAAAAGGACAAAGGACAACCTAACCTACCAATCCCTCCAAAACCTGGGTACTGGGTTGGAATCCCCAGACATTCTGGGTTTCCTTCCAACTCAGTAGTCAGCAACACCACAGTAGTCAGCAGAAGATCTAAGGAGTCAATGTCACCATGTCCTGACACCACCTCCTTCCTATTTTTCAAAGAGTCTCAGGAGCTCCTGCAACAGGTAACTTATATCTGCACCTTCAAACATGAAATGGCTGCTCCTCCCTTCTGCCTCCTCAGGATCTGCTCTCTAGGATTAGCTCAAGATCCCTCACCCCATCAAGGCCACTGATGCAGTTAGCAACTCTGAGCCAATCACCTGCCAGAGAACTCCACAGAGAGTCCTTCCTCACATCCTTCACTGTCTTGTTCAGGAATAGATTCTCTCACTGCCTGGCCACCTCCTGAAACCGTTTCTTCCACTTCAGATAGAGACTCTTCATATTCCCTAAGACGAAAGCCTTTCCCTGATGCTTCACACACAAGATAAGAAAAACAAAAACTGTTTTCCCTACTCTCACACACTCCGCACAGAAGATCTCACATCCGGTAGGGTCTTCCCCACATGCTAAGCAACTCTGCAGTGGACACCAACTGGGAATTCTACAGTTCAACTCTCTGACACTGTCAGCCGGGAGTTAAAGCCAGATCCCACAAGACTGTCCCCACTTCAGATGCCATTCTGGCTTGGATCTTAAGGCTATGTGTCAAAGGCTTGGTCACCAGCTGATGGAACTGCTGGACGGTGGAGGGACCTTTAGGAGGTGGGTCCTAATGGAAGGAAGTTAGGTCATTAGGGGTATACCCTCAAAGGGGCTATTGGGACCCTGCCCCCCAACTTCCCAGCCACCAGGATACAAGCAGCTTTACTCCACCAACCTCTCCCCGCCAGGATGTTTGGCCTCTCCACAGGCCCAAAGCAACAGGGCCAAGCAGCCATGGACTAAAACTTCTGAAACAAATATTTCCTCTTTTTATCTTGGATAGTTTGTCACAGAAATGGAAAGATGACTAACACAGATGCCAATCCCATGTAGTAGATCATCACCTATACTTTTGACCAATCAACTATAAATGGGGGATTTCATGAGCCCCTCCAAGGATCAAATTAATTTATGAGGCCAGATCACATCACTCAGAAGGATGCTTAACTTATATTTGCCCACATGTTAAAAAGGATATTACAAAGAGTACAGATGAACTAAAGCTAAAGTGATACGCAGGGCAAAGTGCATGGGTAGGGTGCCGTTTCCATGCTCTCTCCCAGGGACCACCTTCCAGGAACCTCCACATGTTCAGCATCCCAGAAGCTTCTTGTTCTTTGGGTTTTTTAAATTACAGACATGATTGACTATATGACTGGCCAATGGTGATCACCTCAACCTTTAGTCCTTTTCCTAGAGGATCAGAGGTGGGGTAGGCTGGGGGAACTGAAAGTTCCAACCCTCTAACCACATGGTTAGTTCCCCTGGCACCAGCCTCTCATTCTGAGGCTATCCAGGCCACTGCCACACCCCAGCCACCAGTTACCATATTACCATCCAAAAGCACACTAAACACTTTGGCAATTCCAAGAGTTTTAGGAGGTCTGTGCCAGGAATCTGGGGCAGGGACCAAACATAAATTTATTTTTCTATCATAATACCATAACTTGCAACTTTCAAGCATGAAGCCCAGCCAGCCTACCTTTGTAGTTGTCTCAGGCTGCACCCCTCAAGTTGGGAAGCAAACAGATTACCCAGGGCTAAAGGCCATGACCCTTTGAGAATTTGGATGAACATGAATCCTTAATGGATCCCACAAGAAACTGTCTGTGGGGTTGCCTGGCCACCCAGGCCTCTGGGAGTTCTGTGTAAGAACTAAGGTCTAGGGTTCTCTTTGTCCTGGTCAGCATACCACAGAGGGAATTTCAGCACTAAGACTTCCCTGCCAGCATATATCTACATCAAGTTTCTCAGAATCACCAACCACACAACACTCCAGGAAGACTCTCTATTGCAGATGTCCTGACCTCATTTAGGGTTCTTGTCCCCTTGTCTTGACCCTGTCCCCTCTGTAAATATTTTATTTTGTTTTTATTTATTTTTTTGGTACTAGGGATTGAACTCAGGGGCACTCGACCCCTGAGCCACATCCCCAGCCCTATTTTGTGTTTTATTTAGAGACAGGGTCTCACTGAGTTGCTGAGCACCTCACCATTGCTGAGGCTGGCTTTGAACTCATGATTCTTCTGTCTCAGACTCCCGAAGTGCTAGGATTACAGGCATGCGCCACTGCGCCCGGCTTCTGCAAATATTTTATAACAAACAGAGCTATTATCAACTATGATGTAAAAGAAAAAAAAGGATAGGGAAATTCTTCTAATTCCTAAACATGTTTTCTTTGTATGGGACAAACAGGGCAGATCCAACCCTCCACCCCACCCAAGCAACACTAAGAGCAAAGACCATCGTTGGCTATTCACACCTGCCTGAAGCAAATTATTGTTATTACTAGGTTATAAACCCTTTAAAAAAAAACTTAATGGAAAAGCTAACAGCTCATTAACTATGATGAGTGCCATCCTATAGGATGTGTTCCAGTAGGGGGAGGGCAACTGTGTTCATGTGGTCTTTCAGCAACCCAAAGGCTCGTGACAAGGATGGTCAATACCAAACAGTTTGATCCTGACAGGACAAGCCACTCACAGTTGTGTGACTCTTCCTGCTCCCTGCATTAGTTCTGGCAAAACTCAGCTTATTTACAGGACATGACTTATACGGAGAGAATGCAGTGCGCCTGTGGGGCAGCTGACAGAGGACAGTGGGCTGCAGCCTTGTACTGACAACAAGGGACCATTAGCCACAGTAGGCACAAAGGCCAGGCCTGTTATCACAAATAAGCTGTTTGCTCACAGTTTGGACCTATTTCTGGAGACTGTGTACCTAAATGAAATTACTTATCCACTGGGGCAGAGTTCAAAGCTCAAAAGATAAGTGCAGTCCACTGCTAAAAAGATGCAAGCCTGGGAAAATATGGGGTAAAAAACAGTTAGATTAACCCCGGGGGGGGGGGGTGTCTCAATGCCATAGAAATCACATGGCATTTTTTTATACCATCAAAAAACAGGGATTTTTGTTTTTGTTTTTGTTTCGGGTACTGGAGACAGAGCCCAGGGCCACTATACCCCGGGCTACATCCCAGTCCTTTTTTTTTATTTATTTGATTTTGAGACTGGGTCTCCCTAAGTTGCTGAGGCTGGCTCTGAACTTGTGATCCTCCTGCCTCAGCCTCCAGAGTTGCTGGGATTACAAATGTAATATTGTCCCCAGAGTGTTCACCCAGGTTTGTAAGGGCAGAGTCGATCACCGACTACTGCGTGTTCTCTCATTGGTCATTATAGGTGGTGCTGGACTGAGCCTCTTGGGGACAGGTCTGGGAATTCCCAGGTCTAGAATCTTAACAGCACTAGTTGGCCTTCCTCAGACGCCCCCTGGGTTTTACATATTGCATCGCTGGGGATTTGGCGCACCACAGTCCCCTTGCATTATGCTTTGTCAAGAGGTCAATCCTAAGGTCAAGGATGTGTCTTGCTATAGGTAGGTCCTAGTATTATTCTTCTCAAAGCAATCTAAAAGAAAGTTCTTACTTTTTTTGAACCCTAGGTTAGTGTGGAGTTCCTCATAGTCCCACCTTATCTTTTAGCACAGCATTATCACTGGTCCATACACATGATTTTTCTTCAAATTTTTTTTAAAAATCCCTTTTGACCTTCCAACCCACTCCCATCCTCCTCTCCGCCCACCCACAGGCAGCAATCCTAAGGTGTCTAATGTTTGTATTGTGGGTTTGGAATTGCTGTTTTGCATCCATGCATTTTTTCTTTTTGCTAAAAATTCTCTTACCAGATATTTCTTTGGTGCATGTTACAATCCAGTCCTTGTCCATTTGCATTTTTGTTGTTCATACGTTTTAGCAAATCAGTGATAGAATCTCTGTGTTCTCCCTTTTTTTTCTTTCTTTTTCCAGTACTGAGGATTGAACCCAGAACCTAGCAGTGCTTTACCATTGAGCCACATTTCCAGCCCTTAAAAATATTAAGCCCTTAATTTTTTTTTTTAAATTTTGAAACAGGTTCTCACCAAGTTGCTAAGGCTAGCCTTAAACTTGCAATCCTTCTGCCTCAGTCTCCCAAGTTTCTGGGGTTACAGGGTTACATAACTTCACCCGGCTAGTTTATTTGACAATTCTATCATGAGTTTTTTAAGGTTTTTGTTTGTTTGTTTAGTCTTTTTTTATTTCTTTAATGTTTATTTATTTATTTAGTACCAGGGATTGAACTCAGGGGCCCTCGACCACTGAGCCACATCCTCAGCCCTATTTTGTGTTTTATGTAGAGACAAGGTCTCACTGAGTTGCTTAGTGCCTCGCCGTTGCTGAGGCTGGCTTTGAACTCGCAATTCTCCTGTCTCAGACTCCCAAAGTACTGGGATTACAGGCTTGCGCCATCACACTCAGCCTTATTATTTTGTGTTTTATTTAGAGACAGGGTCTCACTGAGTTGCTTAGTGCCTCACCATTGCTGAGTCTGGCTTTGAACTTGTGATTCTCCTGTCTCAGCCTCCCTAAATGCTGGGATTATAGGTGTGAGCCACCACACCAAAACCGGCTGTTTGTTTAGTCTTTGATAGTCTTTTTTCCTTATCTCCCTGCACCCCCAGCAGGTGACCACTGCTAACAGCATGGGGAGGGTCTATACCTTTGCAAGATCATTCTATCCATTGATCCATTAAATAGGTGGACACACATATCCATGTGTGAGAGAAAAAGAAAGATCTAGTTTAAATGAAACAGGATTCATAACCTATATCTCAACAATTCAATTTTCTTATTTGAGAATATGTCATGCTCATCTTTTCAAGGCAGTAGGCCCAAATCTAATATTTTTGTTTTGTTTTGTTTTTTTGAGGTAGTGCTTCCCTATGTTGCCCAGGGTAGCCCCGAATTTATGGACTCAAGTGATCTTTCTGCCTCAGTCTCCCAGTAGTTGAGGCCACAGGTGTACACCAGCACATCCAGCCTAAATGTGCACTCTTCCTAGCTGCATACTATTTCATGAAATGGCTGGCTTAATAATTCATCCAGCCATTCCGCCACTGATGGGCATTTAGGTTGTGCTTGGTTTTGTTATGTTTTCCTCACAACAAAGCAGCAGTCAAGAGTTCTGTGCATGAATCTATAAACCCTAGTGCTTTCATTTCTGTAGGATAGATTCCAAGGACTATTCTTATATTTTTTAACCTTCATAAATGACATTAGGTTATATGCCACTTTGCATTTCTTACATTTTTTTTTTTTTTTTTTTTTTTTGCCATACCCTGTGCTTTGGCTATCTAGCAATGCTGTAGTTTGCAGACCTCTGTCGGCTCTGACAGCTATGCACTACGTCCACAGTGTGCCTCACCTTCACTTCACCCATCACAGAGCTAGCACAAAGGCCAGGCTTTCTCAACATACTACTGAAAATTCAATGCACTGAAAAACAAAGCATCATCAAATAGAAAATAAATAATTCCATCTTTTTATAACTCTCAACAAATTTGATTTTGGAAAATTATTAAGACTAATCATGGAGCTGGGCACAGTGGCACATGCCTATAATCCCAGGAACTTGGGAAGCTGAGGCAAGAAGATCACAAGTTCCAGTCCAGCCTTGGCAATTTAACAAGACCCTGTCTAAATAAATAAATAAATAAATATAGTTGGGGATGTAGCAGTAAAATGCCTCTGTGTTCAATCCCCAGTGTCACCAAAAAATACAAAATTAAAAAATCTTACTGATTCTCAACACAAACCTCAGAAGTAATATTTACTCCCTGACCAGATGAGGAAACAGGGACAGACAGGTTTCGTGCACTATTTAAACTAGTGATGGGGACAGGATTCAAAGTCAGTCTGCCTGGTTCCAAAGACAGCCCTTCCTGCAACTTCTTATGAACTTCAAACCACATTAACATCTCACTTTTTAGAAAAAGTCTCATAAGTAGCATTGGCAACTGGTAGAGAAAGGCACATAAGTATCACAAGATTGTCAATCCACGGTTTCATTCAATGATTTTGAGAACAGTAAAAATTGATATTCTACCCAGCAAAAATTAATAGTCTTAAATTCATGTTCCAAGAAGCTTTAAAAGTCTAACAAATTTATAGAGCTTTTGTGGGAAGATGAGAGTGCAAAAGGAGTTAGATACAGAAGAACTCATAGTTCTGATTCCATATATAGAGCTGAAAGTCAAGCCAGGCGTGGTGGCCCACACTTATAATCCCTGTGAGCAGGGAGGCTGAGGCAGGAGAATTGCAAGTTTGAGATCAGCCTTGAGGCCCTCAGCAACTTAATGAGATCCTGTCTTAAAAAAAAAAAGTTCTGGGGATGCAGCTCAGTGATAGGGTTCAATCCCTGGTACTAGGCGGGGAAAAATCCCAGGCTCCCTTCATTTTCCTGTGTTCAGCTCTCTAACTCTCTCACCAAAATAGGAGTAAAGAGAGAAGACTCTGAGAAGCTTTTTTTTAAAAAGACTTAGCAGCAAGGTGGTGCCTGGACTTTCTAGGAAGGCCACTAGGTGGGGGTGGAGAAGGGGAAAGGAGGGAGAGGACTGGGCGGCGATGTCAGGGGAGGAGGGCCCAGTGAGCCTGGAAGGAGCTGAGAACCTGGAAGGAGCTTGCAGGGAACGGGGCACCAGACTAAGAAGCATGATCTTTTCTTTAAGAGCCATCATGAAGTTTTGTCATTTTTCAATTCAGGTTAAATGTACATAGCATTGAACGACTGTAGTGAACAGTTCAGTGACATTTAGTATATTCACAAGGCTGCGCAGATCTCACCTCTCCAGTTCCAAAATATTTTCATAAAACTCCACCCGGTTAAGCAGTTCCTCCACTACCCCACTCCCCAACCCCTGGTCACCACCAATCTGCTTTCTGTCTCCATGAATTTGTCTCATCTGGATATTTCGTATAATAGAACCATACAATCTGGGCTTTTTGTGTCTGGCTTCTTTCACCTGCATGATGTGAAGTTTCAATTAGCGTCAATAAGTGCTTTACTCCTTTATATGGCTGAATACTGTTCCATTGTATGACTACACCATTTTTATACCTGTTCACCTGTTGATGGACACATGGGCATTTCCTTTTCCATTACTACAGAGAGTGCTGATGTAAAATTTATGTATATCATGAGTTTTCAAACTGAGTTGTGCTTGAGAAAGACCAGAAAGGATTAAAAGAGTCAACAAGAACAAATTAGTGGCTAATACGAAGCAATGAGAGTCAGAGAGGAGAGAAGTGTTGGAGGGAGAAGTTAGGGGTGGAATCAGCAGGATGTGCTATGCAGGATCATGACTGGTGCACAGACAGCGGGTAGAGAAGAACAGAGCAAGAGGACATTTCTACCTTTGCCATTCAGGTAACGAAAAAGTTGTAAAGTGAGAAGGGGCGAGACTGAGTTTAGATCCTTTAAATCAAGTTGGGAGCGCCATTGGCCACCCAGCTGGATATGTAGTAGGTGGTCAGCAATGCAACTTGCACCAGAGCAGCCAAGGAAAGCGTGTGTAGACGCGAGACAGGGCTGAAACGCTCGGGAAACCATCAGAGACCACAGGATTCTGGGCCATTGCACCTGCTGCGTGCCCTTCCTGGGATGCGGTTCCTTTTCGCTGAGCCTGTAGCTCAGAGGACACCTGAAGGGGGGAGAGAGTTTTTTAAAAGATCTCTTCTTACATTCCATTGGCCAAAGTGTGAACAAAACCACACTGTCCCATGAGCACAGGGAAGGAAGGGGAGGATTTTGATATAAAATCAAACTCACTACCAGGGCTGAGGGTGTAGCTTATTGGTAGACCAATTACCTAGCATTGTGTAAGGCCCTGGATTGGATTCCTAGCACTGAAAAAAAAAAAATTTTTAATTTCAAAATCACCGGCAAATCTTTTGTTCATCAAACAGACATAATTTTAAGTCTTTGAAAGTCCCTCATTTTCTAGCCCAGAAGACTTGAGGCAGAAAATAGTCTGTTACTGAATGACTAACTTAAAATTAGAAATACTAGCTGGGGGAGGTGGCGTACACCTGTAATCCCAGCACTTTAGGTGGCTGAGACAGGAGAATGGCGAGTTCAAAGCCACCCTCAGCAAGGGCGAGGCACTAAGCAACTGAGTGAGACCCTGTCTCTAAATAAAACGCAAAAAATAGGGCTGGAGATGTGGCTCAGTGGTCGAGTGCCCCTGATTTCAATCCCTAGTACCCCCCAAAAAATGAAAGAAAGAAATTAGAAATACGAGTCTTGAGATGAATGCAGTGGTGCACACCTGTAATCCCAGCAGCTCGGGAGGCTGAGGCAGGAGGCAGGAGGATTGGGAGTGCAAAACCAGCCTTGGCAATTTAGCGAGGACTTATGCAACTCAGGGAGACCCTGTCTCTAAATAAAATGCCAAAAAAGGGCTGGGAATGTGGCTTACTGGTTGAGCACCCCTGGGTTCAATCCTTGGTACCAAAAAAAAAAAAAACAACCCAAAAATACTAGTTTTTCATTATAATGCCATTTCTTAATCCCTTATTTACTTGATAAAGTAATGATTTTTATAGCTTGTATTTTTAAAAATACTTATTTTAATGCAAAAAAAGGACAAAGGAAACATACTATTTTACCAAGAGAAAAGGAAACTAGATTTGTTCCAAGTTCAATTCCTAGACAAATAAATTTAATTAGTTCATTCAAATAGCATACATTATCCATATCCCCTAATTAAATATCTAAGCTCTGCAGGAGTTATATAAATTTTAAAAAAATTATTGCCCTCAACGAGCCTTGGAGAAGAAATAACATAAGTAATTACAAGACAGTGTGCCATACACACAGTAGGAATTTAAGCAAAACAGGATCTGGATACAGAGAGAAATCATGTGGTCTGGGGGCTCTGGGGCTTTGTAGAGCAAGAATCATGCTGAGCCCAGCTGTTGAGAATGGAAAGGACTCAACAGATGGGTACGAAGCAGATGCAATTTTCACTGTATGGACATAAAGCACAGGGTTTAGAGAACCTCCAGCGAAACACTGTGAATTCACCCCATGAGGAAGGAAAAGGCTAGGATGATGAACTGATACCAAAGTAAAAAGGAACTCAAATGGCAAGTTAAGAAACATGTATTTAATGCACATGCATTAAACCTTGCTAGCTGTTTGCTCTAAAACAACTTTATATACCACTAATGTCAAGAGTGTGGTTTCACGTACTTAGCAGACACTTAAAAATCTTTTTTTCTTTTTTTGGTGGTAAGGGGGATTGAACCCAGGTGTGCTCTCTCTCTGAGTCATATCCCCAGCCTTTTTTATTTATTTCGATATAGGGTCTTGCTAAGTTGCCAAGGCTGGCCTCGAGTTGGTGATCCTCCTGCCTCAGCCTCCCAAGTCTCTGACATCACAGGCGTGCACCAGGAGGACTTAGAAATCTTAATCCTGGATTACCACTTACTTAGAAAAGCATGTTAGCTATTAAGTTTCTCTCATCCTCATTTAAGTAGTATAGTCCTCATCATGTGTGTGTAACTGAAAAAAAAATGGTAGACTAACACACACCCCCTTCTACAGTGCTGCCCGATTCACTCGCTGTGAGAAGTGAGACCTGATCGTGAAAAAATTCATCAGCTTGAAACTGCCTGTGCATAAAGCTGCAAAGCTTAGCTGGGTAGGAGAAAAGTGAGGGCTGAAGTACCCCCAAGTTCTGTGCAGCCTGTTGTGTGATCTGGTGGGAGCTGGGTTAGAGCAAATGCTCATGTTCCTCATAGGAACAAAGTCTTAGCCTGTCCACCTGGGCCTGAGAGGTGGGATGTGCTCAGAGGGGAGCAGCTTTTCCTGCGTCACTCAAAAGTACGCTGTTTTCAGCAGAGGTCCTGCATGCCCTTCTCCAGGCTTAAACTAGGACACAGTCCTGTGTGCTGGAAGTTTCCTACATGTGCCTCTCTGTATTAGCAAAGGCCTTGTGTTAGTTTTATGTCACCCAGACCAAAATACCTGACAACAACTTAGAGAAAGAAAAGTTTATTTTGGGCTCGTGGTTTGAGAGGTCTCTGTCTAGAGATAACTGACTCCGTTGCCTCCGTTGCTCTGGGCCCAAGGTGAGGCACAGCAGACGGGCACGGGGGAGGAGCGCTGCTCACCTCTAGGCAGCCAGGAAGCAGAGAGAGAGAAAAGGGCATCAGAGAAGATGCACGCTTCCAGGGCACATCCCCAGTGACCCATCTCCTCCAGCCACATCCCACCCGCCTACAGTGACCACCCAGTTTGTCCATTCAAACTAGGATGGACTGATGAGATTACAGCTCTCGCAGTCCCATCTCATCGCCTCTGAACAATCACGCACTAACACAGGAGCTTTTGGGGACACCTCATATCCACACCCTTGCAGGCCTTATTCATCCACTGAAGGTGTTCAACAACATTTTTGATTGATGGAACCGGAGGCTAGACCACTGTTAATGAGAGGGTCATTTTGATGACAGGTACCAAGAAATCTTCAACGAAAATAGCATGGAACCCCTGCCAGATAGCTTCATTTGTCCAGGGACTATTTCTCCCCCACCAGTACACCATACCAAGCCATGATTCTTTGCATAATGAAAACATCAACGCCTTTTATACGTTCACTTACAACAATTTACTTGTTATTATAAAATGTTTTTAATTTTTTTATTACTTAGTGAATAATAAATTTGAATCACCAACAACAAGATAAGTATTCTCAAGAAACAGCCAAGATGAAGACTCATTATTCCAGCCCTTATATATTTTTTAATGAGCCAATAAAAATGTAAGATGTTTATTATGATACATGCTCACAATCAGAAAGCTGGATAATGTTCCGTAGGTCACTGGCTCTCGTTCTTCTAGATCCGAAGAGCAAGTGGCAGAGTAGAAATCAGAGGAGGGCGTGTTCCTTAGACATTCTGCCTATCTCAGCGTAAGATCATTGCCAATGCAATGCCATGCTGTTTTAAAACTAGAGATAAAAAGAGTGGCATTGATCCCCGATACTGGAAGAAGGAAAAAAAAAAAAAAAGGAGGCATATGTTGCGATGTTGTATCTGAAGCATGTAGGAACTGATCAGCTTTCACTCTGTTTCACAAGATCAACATTATTATCTAACTAGTAAAATGACTCTGCCTTATAAATACATTAAGTCAGTAACATATCCCACTGTGGGAGTAAGCAATGACAGGATTTGCTAAATTCTTATTGATCTCTGTGGGCAGAAGAAAGCCTTCCTATCAGAAGGAAGCCTTTACCACAGGAGCTCATGCAGCACTCCTGTTTTCTCCAATCCCAGCTGCAGAGAGCTGATGCCACAGACCTGGGTTAGCTAAGTCAGACCCCACTCACGGTACTTCCGTGAGACAATGAAGCCTGTTCATTTTTCTGGATCATTTCCTCTGAGCCTACCCCCCCCCCCCCTTGCTCCATTCTGTGAGTTCTATTCTGTGAACTGCTTCACCTCCGGAGTCAGACAAGACCAGGAAACATGCCTCAGCAATTCCAAAGTTCCAATTCCCAAAAGTAAGTGATAGTGTAAGGGAATCCTCTGCAGAGCTTCCAAAAATAGAAGTCACAGGTCATAAGAAAAAATGATTTCACACGTGTCCATCGTAATCCATTTACTCCTTGACTCTGTTAAAGACGAACTTCATAGCAAAAGAAAACACTTAGAAATTGTTTGAAAGGCCATATGCATTTAAAAAGTAAATACATATGATCATCTACAAAATAACAACATTAGAAATTTAACATCTGACAGCTAAATGAAAACTATGTGGTCAGAGGTACAGTGTAATGCATCAAAGACATTGTCAGGTTTACTTGCAAAATGAGAGGAGACTGCATTAGATGGTGTCTTCGTCTGCTCAGGTGGCTATAGGAAATGTCATAGACCAGGTGGCTTAAACAGAAAAGACTTATTTCCCACAGATCTGGAAGATAGAAGTCATGGTTGAGCTCCTGGTAAGGGCCCTCTTCCTGGTTTCCAAAAGTCAGCTTTCCTGCTATAGCCTGACATGGCAGGGAGAGAGGTTCTCTCTTACACAACTCTTCTTACAAGGATTCTACTGCATGCAGGCTCCAACTCACGACCTAATTACCTCCCAAAGGCACCACCACAAATGCCATGACACTGAGATGAGGGCTTCCACATATGAATTATGGGGACACACATTCAGTCTACAGCAGAGAGGAAAACTTTACATTTGGCCATAGGCAAGCCTAGGACCGGAAGTCTGGAACTTCTAGATCCTAACTCCGATTACTAACAACTATTACCTGTAGGCTTGTTATTCTTGGGCTAAAAATATCCTCCATGCCATGTAAACTGGAAAAGAAATAAATCTTCTCAATATTTACCTATAATGACTCTTCCTTATAAATACTATATCAAACTTGGTTGCTTTGCCAAGAAGCAGGGCAAAATAGGGCATTCCAGAACATTTGAGCCATAAAAGACACCAATACAACAAATATTTGCTATCACCACATGGTCAGTCATGTACAAAGGGATGTTATTTTGTTCTTAAGAGGTGCAGAGTAAAATCAGAAAGGAATCCTAAATGGCAACCAAGAATGTAAATACACTTCCTCAAAAGGAAAGCAATAGAGATCAAGCTAGGAAATGGTTCATCTATACATAAAACAGTATTTATTTTTTATTGTTCATTTCATTTTTCTCTTTTTTATTGGTTCATTGCAATTATATATAATAGAATTTGTTATTACATATTTGTACAGGCACGCAATATAACAATATAATTCAGTCAATTTCATTCCCCAGTAACTCCCCTTTAATAAAGCAACATTTAATAAAATTAATAAAAATACCTTAATAACAACAATGAAAAACTTAAGATATCCTAGGCACAGTGGCATATGCATATAATTTCTAGCTACTTGAGAGGCTCAGGCAGGAGGATCACAAGTTTGAGACCAGCCTGGGCAACTTAGCAAGACCTTGTCTCAAAATAAACTTTAAAAGGGCTGGCGATGTGACTCAGAGGCAGATTGCTCCTGGATTTAATCCCTGGTACCAAACACAAATTTAAACACATACACACACACACACTGCGGTGCATGATGGAGCACACCTGTAATTCCAGCTACTCAGGAAGCTGAAGCAGGAAGATTGCAAGTTCAAGACAAGTTTGGGCAACTTAACAAGACACTATCTCAAAATAAAATAAAAAGGTCTGGGACTTGGGGATGCACCTCCGTGATAGAGCACCCCTGGGTTCAATCCCCAGTACCACCAAAAAAACATCTTAGATGTCCAAAATTCTGGTACATATTAACTAATAAGTGTTTTAGTTTGGACTTTGTCATACTAGAAAGCAAAAAAAGGAGATGCTAGAGGTGTAGCTCCATGGTAAAGCATTTGTTTAGCATGTGCAAGGTCCTGGGTTGGATCCCCAGCACCGCAAAAAAAAAAAAAAAAAAAGCTAAATAATATAAATATCTCCATAAAGTCTTTTCTCTGCTGCAGCCTGCAGTGCCACCATTCCTCTGGCTGCTTAAACCACCAGCCCCTTGAGCTTCATGACACCACTGAGTCCTACAGCTTTTGTCTCCTAAATACCAAAGTTCATGTGACGTAAGAGGGTACTGATTATTAGACATGCCATTGTCTTATATACTTCCAATAAAGAAAAAGGGCCATCAAATCTAAGCCTTATCCAAGTCTCACAGATCAAAATATGAACATGCCAGTCAAGATGGCACATACCTGTGTTCCCAACTGTACAGGAGGCTGAGGCAGGAAGATGGCAAGTTCAAGGGCAGCCTGGGCAACTTAGCAAGACCCTGTCTCAAAGTAAAAAGGACTAGAGATGTAGCTCAGGAGTACAGCACTTGCTTAGTATGTGTCAACCCTGGATTCAATCCCCAGTGCCACAAAAATGATATATGCACAAGCATATATAATATATTATATATATATATCCATGTGTGGATATATATGCACACACATATATATACATATGTATATATACGTATATATGAAGCATATCTATATTTCCAGTCCCAATGTCACCACCCTAGTCAGACCCTCTTCATGTATCACCTGAGGCTCAGCAATCATTAACTAGTGTCCTTTACTCTTGACCTCTCCATCTATTCTCTTCTCCACTACCAAAATGACAATTTCACAAGTGATGATTTTCACAACACATCTCTGATCATACAATACAAATCTGATCATTGTTGGTTTCAAAGTCTTCAATGGCTTTCTAAGGCCCTTAGAATAAAGATGTAACTGCTTGGGGGGCCTACCAGCCCCTAAATGCAACAACTGCTATCATCTGTGCAGCCTCATCCCTCAGCACCTTCTCCATCAACAGCTCACCTCAACCACAGCTGCCCCTCTCAGTTCTTCATTTAGAATGAATGCTCTGACCCACCTCGCAACCACTCTTGCCCTGCTTTCCTTTACCTGGCTCTCTCCGTCTATCCACCTGTCCAGCTTGTATGTGAAGCCAGCCCTGTCCACTCACTGTCTCCGAGGAACAGGCATAATCCCTCCTACTGCTCCCCTAGCACTCTGCACTTTGCCTGCAGAGCACTCTGCAAACCTGGGACATTTTGCTTCATTATTAGCTTAACTGTTGCCTTTCCAACTGGAAGTTCTATACCAATAGGGATTAATTGTAATCAGAACTGATTCCATTTTCTAGCATACTATTTGGCACATGTACATAAGAGTGCACTGTAATAGTCACGGACCAACAAACAAAAAATCTTGGATGACAGCTAATGCAATTGTCCCATTGTCTGACAGAAATTAGTGCTTTAAGGTGAATGGTTCTCAAAGTGCGATCCTAGGAATATAATTTGCTGATTGATCAAGGTCTAAATCACATGTCCCAAACCCTGATTTGGGGGATTGGCATCAGAACTACCTGAATCACATGAGTTAAGAATGGGAGAGGGGTAGGGCACAGTGACACACACCTGTTATGCCACTACCTTGGGAGGCTGAGAGAGGTGGATCACAAGTTCAAGGCCAACTTAGATCACAAGTTCAAGGCCAACTTAGCGGGTTAGCAAGACCCTCAGCAATTTAGGGAGACCCTGCCTCAAAATTAAAATTAAAAGTTAAAAAAAAAATAGGTGCGGGAAGGGAGGGGATGAGACATGAGGGAAGGGAAGGGATGGGACATGGGGGCAGGAAAGACAGTGGAATACGATAGACAACAATGCCCTAGGTTCCTGTATGACTGCACATATGGTGTGACTCTGTATTGTGTACAATCAGAGAAGTGAAAATTTGTGCTCCATTTGTGCACAATGAATCAAAATGCATTCTGCTGTCATGTAAACCTAATTAGAATAAATTTTTTTAAAAAAAAATAGGTAACTGAGGGGCTGGGGCAGTGGCTCAGTGGCAGAGCCCTTACTTCACACATGTGAGGCACTGGGTTCGATCCTCAGCACCACATAAAAATAAATAAATAAAATAAAGGTATTGTGTCCACCTACAACTAAGAAAATATATTTTTAAAAAAATAGTTAACTGAGGATGTGGTTCAGTGGTAAAGCTAAAAGCCCTTCTGAGTTCAATCTCCAGTACCAAAAAAAAAAAAAAAAAAAAATAGGAGTGTCCAGAAAGAATCTGGAGTACAATTAGCAAAAGTAGCATGAAAAAGTTCGGAATAGGAAAAAAAAAAAAAAGATAATCACTTACTACATAAGCACATTGTTTTCTTACCTAGATAGAAAATAGATTCTAGTTTTGGCACATCAAAAACAACACTACCTATATGATACACAATTGAATGTGGCATTCTTCTTTAATGAGACTGATGGACCAAGTGATTTTTCCATACCAATCACAAGTACCTTAGATCACAAATACACATGCAAGCAGAACTTCATAAAAGATTTTCATACATTTTGGAGCAAAAAGCTACAATCTCCACTAAAAAATGAAGATGTCTAGCTACATAAGCCTCAAAAGAACTGAGTAGCTGGGTGCAGTGGTGCACACACAACTGTACCAGCACCACAGTCCTGTACCAGAGGCTCAGGAGGCTGAGATAGGAGAATTGAGAGTTCAAAGCCAGCCTCAGCAACTTGGTGAGGCCTAAGCAACCTAGCAAGATCCTGTCTCTAAATAAAATATAAAAGAGGGCTGGAGATGTGGCTCAGTGGTTAAGTGCTCCTGGGTTCAATCCCTAGTACAAGAAAAAAAAAAAAAAAGAACTGCGTGACAGAGAAGGCACGCAGGCTCTGAAGGCTGCTACCTGGATTTAAATCCCAGCTCCAGTTCTACACATTGCAATGAAAGAGTCTCAAATTGTAGTGACAAGTGAGAGAATGAAGCCAAGTATTGACTAATAAGCACAATGTGCTGCCTTTCTGTTAAAGAGAGAAAATAAGGATCTACATCTACATTTATTTATTTATATACATACAAAGAAACTCTGGAGATAGTAACAATGGTCACAATACATATGTTTCAGGAGGCAGTGAATAGCTGTCAAGGTCACAGAGATTTTTTTTAATTATTATTTTTATTTCAAACCTCATGAATGCATCACTTAAGAAATAAATTATTTTTAAAAGGAATCATGGGTAAATAGACACTTCCCAGATATTGCTTAATTATTTCAAGTCTCTGTGTTTTCATCTATAAAATGAGAACAATTGTACTTCCCTCAGAGGGCTGAGATAAAAAATTAAGTAAGCATTGGCATGATGCTGGGCACACAGGAAGCACTTAATAAAGGTTGGGTGTGATGCCACTGCTGCTTTTGATGACTTTGAGAATGATATAAGAAACAAATTGCTGCAAATTAAGAGAAGTGACAAAGACTGTCCTTGATGGAACTTTAGACACACTCCTTGGAGCTCTCTATTCTACAGGCCTCATCCTTGGGTCTTGTCTCCAGCCAGCCTCATTCAGTTTCAGCAAAAAACCTGCTAAGTCGGTCTATTGAGAATCCTCCCACCATGGCTCCAGGGATCTGATCACTCTGACCTGCCTTTGGCAAGAATCCTGTCAGGTCTGTTTAGCAAGAATTCCTGCTCCCCACCCCCTGCCCCTTAGTAACTTTCCAGCCCCTGTCCTCCTCCCCCAGCTCCCGTTCCTAGCTGTCAATTTCCAGCTGTCTTTCTGTATTCAGTTGAGCCTGATCTCTCTCCCCTCTTGTGACGGTTTAACATCTATCACAACAGTCGTGAATAAAGCTTTCCATTTTTAAACAAATGTCAGAATAACATTTTTTTGCTTTAGCAGGATGAACTTTTAAATATACCCCATAATTGAGCTCTATATAGTTGTTATAGCACATAAGTGTTATCTGGCCATTTATAATAGAATAGGTGTTCTCCAGGTAAACATACCCCCAGCTAGCCCGCCTATGCTCACAATTTAAAATTCGTAATGAATTTTCCCACAGATATTATCACCTGAGATGTGGTCTCAAGAGTTGATACCAATTGCACTATGGTATGTTAGGATACACCGTGGATTAATAGGCTTTATGTACTCGAACACGCTGTGAAACACTGTGGATTAAACAGGCTTTATGAGTTCACTTTAGAACCCGGAGACTTTTTTCTAGTATGGTTCCTATGAGAAAATCAGCTCCAAGGCACAGGAATCCCAGAAGCTAGGAAAACACAAGTCTCCATCCACCATCTCCCCCTCTTCATCCCTTCACCGCCACCCACCCTCCCAAAAGCAACTCGAATTAGAAAGGAAGCCCAGGGCCACAGAGGCCTGTTTCCCATCATGGTACCACGCCCCTCAGTGTTGAGGGGAACTATAACCCCCTACCACCCACCTGCCACCCACTGCACAGCCCAGGCGGCCTATGTCCCTGCTGTTTACCTCTCACACTGTACCAGAAATTCTAATGAAACTGCCCCTCGCTCTCATCAGATACTGGAGACCTCAGCCTCTTCACATCCCTGTGCACTGGTTCCCCTCGGGCTTCACACAGCCCCACCATTTGTGATCCCCTCCCAAAGGAAACAAATTTCCCAAACCCGCCTGGCCCTGTCCACCCCCACCGATACCCACACATTCTTATTCCCTTCTCCCAGGCCCCTCTCCAATCTGTGCTTTCAGGAATTCTACTGATCCAGAGCCCTGCTCACATCCTCATCTGCACTCTCCTCACTCAGCCCTGGACTACTAAACCAATTTCCTGTGTCACTCTCTTTCCTTCTGGAGTTCCTTGAGGGCCTGGACAAGCACAGCCTCCTTAGGATCCCCCACGCCAGCACACACAACACAGACACACACACATACACAGACAACACACATACATGTCTATCACACACCACAAACGCAGCACACATGCTTGTACATACATACACACCACACACACACACACACACACACACACACACACACACACACACACAAAACACAGCTTATAGTGAATGAAATATGGGTCAGTAGTCTTGTGTCTCCCTAAGTCAAAATGGATGCAGAGGGACGTTATAGGACAATGGCTGTAACCCATTAAGAAAAGAGGTGAGGTTGGGGGAGGTGGGGGGCAGGAAAGGGGAATGGGTACGGTAAAGATGGTTGATTGAGATCGTCAGCACTACCCTTGGTGCATGTATGAAGACACAATTGGTGTGACTTTATCTGGTTTGCAACCAGAGAAATGGAAAAACTGAGCTCTATATACGTACTATGACTTGAAATGCAATTAAATAAACTAATAAAAAAAAGAAAGAAAGAAAGAAAAGAGGTGAGGGTTAGGGGTGTAGCTCAGTGGTAGAGCGCTTGCCTCACATGCACTAGGCCCTGGGCTCCATCTCCAGTACTGGGGGAAAAAAAAGTGAAACAATGTCAATACTTAAGCAAAATTTAAATAGTATGGAAAATAAATCAAAATGTGAACAGGACACTCTTAAGACAGAAACACAACACTTCTCTTCTAGCACAACTAGCATTTAAATACAGACAGAGGGATGGTCCATGCCTGTAATCCCAGTGGCTCCAGAGGCTTAGGCAGGAGGATCACAAGTTCAAAGCCAGCCTCAGCAAAAGTGAGGTATTAAGCAACTCAATGAGATCCTGTCTCTAAATAAAATACGAAATAGGGCTGGGGACATGGCTCAGGGGTTGAGTGCCCCTGAGTTCAATCCCTAGTACCCCTCCCCTGCAAAAAAAAATAGCTGGATGTGTTTCAGCAGTTACACCCCCTGGGTTCACTCCCCAGTACAAAAAAAAGAAAAGAAAAGAAAAGAAAATGCTCCAACTTAACATAAATAATGGACAACAATTTTCCTTTTTGTCTTTTTTTTTTTTTTTTTTTTTTTGAGACATGTCTTGCTCTGTTGTCCAGGCTAACATCCAATTCAAGGGCTCAAGTGACCCTCCTGCTTCAGCCTCCCAAAGTATCTGGGCTACAGTTGCATGCCACCATGCCCAGCTCCAGAAAACAAATATTTCACACTAAGTAGGTGGCATGCCCATGAAAAGTGCTGCCTAAGGACCTCACTTCACTCTCACAACAGCCCAATCATTTTCTCCATTTCGTACACGACAAAACTGAGGTTCAAAGCAGTAACTTGCTCAGGGTCTTATAACACAAGAGTTAGGATTTGAACCCCAGCAGCACCTTTTCCAGATTCAACCTCGATTACTAAGTATAACTTCCAAGTATATCTGTAAGTTGAGGTGGGCATAGGTGGCAGCTCCTGGGAGATAATGCTCCCACCAGCGTGCATTTCTAAGACTCGCTGAGCACCACTAATGCCTGAGTTGCTTTAAGATGTCGTATAGCAAACTCAGGAGCTAAGTATGAACTGAAACCCGTTTAACAGGTCAAATAACTTGGTCAAAGTCACTCAGCTCAAGGGAGAAAGGCTGTTTGCAAAGACAGGCTGCTAATGTTTATGAATCCCTGCTGCAGAGCTACCCCTGCCCCCGACGCTGCCAGGTAGTGTGGGGTTAGAGACCCCCACCCCTCCCGTGCTCAGAGTGTGAAGTGAACACACTTCAACCAGCCAGCCAAGAAAAGGACACTGCCTTGCCCAGGAGGTGAGGATAAGGTCGCGTACTCACCTACTGCCTTAGGCCGGAGGTGGGATTAAAGTGGCAAAAGGTTTCATTAAATCAAAATAAAGAAAATAGCACCCAGTACCTGACATACAATGAGCATTCACTGATAGCTATTAGAAGTGACCTTTTCTCTTTTAGTCTATTCCATTTTTCTTATCAAACTGGATCACCTTGTTCCTTTTGAAAACACAGTTTTCCTTCTGATACATGTGAATCTGTAAAATGCAAAAAGAACAACACAGTAAAATGGAGTTGGTGGAATTTACTTGTTCTCTACTGAGCATCCTCTTCCTCAAGCACTTTTTAAAAGAACTATTTGGTACTCAAAATGACACCGCAACGCGTTATAAATAAAAAGCATACCAAACAAATAACGGAGCCCTGGCCCTCGGGAGTTTCCCATCTAGGTTATGTTCACAAGTGCAAAGTGCTTTAACGGCTAATTAACATCTTGGGTTTGTTTTCTGAACATCCAGCTCATTGTTTCCCTTGTGAGCACCATCCGAAGCCTTAGCCCATAACGCGCTACTGCCTGCATCTTCCTGCCAATAAAACCGCTTAAACCACTAGAGGTTAAAGCAATTAATATTAGATGAAACCCCACCGCGGTGCGGATCCGCATCCCCCGCAGCCCCTGCAGCCCTGAGCGCCCCGGGCCGCTGAGCCGGAGGAGGAAGAAGCGCAGGGCGCCGCGGGCGCAGGGCCAGGCACCCCGGGTGGAGCGGGTTGTCTCCCCCGCTGCGGGGCGAGCTCTTGTAAAAGGAAACCGAAAATGAACAGGTTTATCTGGCGCTCTCTTGCCTTAAAGAATCGCGTCTATGCCGTAAAAATCTATTAAGTATCCGGTTGTGTTTTTGGCGTTGCCAGTGTTAGTGCGATTTTCATTTACACATTCAAAGACTGTCCTGATAACGGGACCGGTTAGAAAGGTAACGCTACCTCCAAAGGAAGTTCAAGTCAGGATATCCCCCGTTCTGTGTTCTAGAAACTCATCAACAGCAAAACCCCCTTCTCTCCGTTTCAGATTGTCTTGTGGAAAAAGACGTTGGAGGTGCATCTCCACGCTCGTTCCCAGCGCCCCGAGTCTAGCCTCCAGCACTGGGCAGATTTTTAAGACTACACGCCCATCCCTGGTGGAGGCGAGGAGGAGTCAAAATTAGAACCTGGGTCCTTTGCGCCATTCGGGTGAGAATTCTTACACTGTAGACGCATTCAGTGTTCCTGATTTTAATCGAAGATCTTTGCAGAAGCCTGCTATGATCTCCACATAAGACCTGCTGGAGTCTCCCGGTCTCATCCCAGCTGGAACCACTGAGCAGAAAGCCAGTGAGAAGTTGCTGTCCTTCCCCTGGGCCTAGCACAAGCTGCCGACTGGCCTTGCTCCCACAGTCCTCAGGACTGGATTGGAAGACACACCGCACTACTCCAGAGAATTACCGTGTTCAATCGCACCTTCCACTCTGGTGTGAAACGGGGCCCTCTTTTCTAAGGCAACCAGAGCTATTTCTCACTGTGTGAGGACCTATGGGGATTCCCACTGAATAAAATTTCTTGATGATGACCTAATTTGTTCATTCAAGAAGATATATTCCCCCTACCCACATATTATTGTTGTTATGGTTTCTGTTGTTGAATTATACATGAAAGGCCCAAGCTGCAACAAGCCTATTTTAGAAAAGAAACCATTTTCAGTACATGAATCTTAATGAGATCTTTATTTTAAACTGTGACTGAGAAGATGCATTATTTTACATGCTTCTGTATGTCTTCAACTATATGTTATCCTAACCATTGTTTTTGTTTTAATATTGTGTGGCACACACCTATAATTCCAGTGACTCTGGCAGCTGAGGAAGGAAGATCCCAAGTCTGAGGCCAGCCTGGTCAACTTAGCAAGACCCTGTCTCAAAATAAAAATTGTAAAGGGCCTTGGCATGTAGCTCAATGGTAGAGCACTTGCCTAGCATGTGAGGCCTTAATCAATCTTCAGTAGTAACAAAAAAATTTTCTAAAATGCATTTTCTTGTTATATGTTCATGCTCATTCACTACCTTAGACCTGTTGACTGTCTTTTTGACCTTAGATGACTTTTTGGTGACTAAAAAAAAAAAAAGTATAATTAAAAGAAGTTTTCCCAGCCAGGCACGGTGGCGCACACCTGTAATCCCAGCAGCTAGAGAGGCTGAGGCAGAAGGATAGCAAGTTCAAAGCCAGCCTCAGCAATTTAGCGAGACACTCAGCAACTCAGTGAGACCCTGTCTCTAAATAAAATACAAAATAGGGCTGGGGATGTGGTTCAGTGGTCAAGTGCCGCAAGTTTAATCCCCAGTACCCAATAAATAAATAAAAAAGTTTTCCAAAATTATATACCATATCATGCCATTCATACTTCAAAACACCATACTTTTGTTTTGTTTTGTTCTTGACTCCCTAGTTAACTTTTCCTTTGTAATAGTCTTATTAAACATAACAATCAAGTACTTCTCAAGGTGTGGTTCTTAGAACAACAGTCTTGCAAGATCTAATGAATTTAGGAAATGGGCACTCTCTCTCCTCCTGGGGTTATAGATCTCACTAAAAGTCCCAGCAAGAAACCTGCTGGCTGGGCATGGTGGCATATGTCTGTAATCCCAGCAGCTTCAGAGGCTGAGGCAGGAGGATCACAGGTCCAAAACCAGCCTCAGCCAAAGCGAGGTGCTAAGCAACTCAGTGAGACCCTGACTCTAAATAAAACAAAATAGGGCTGAAGATGTGGCTCAGTGGTTGAGTGCCCCTGAGTTCAATCCCTAGTATGAAGGGAAGGGAAGGGAAGGGAAGGGAAGGGAAGGGAAGGGAAGGGAAGGGAAGGGAAGGGAAGGGAAGGGAAGGGAA
>PVHX01023584.1:0-25501 GCA_004024805.1 Geosciurus inauris
GTCCTTCCCCACATTATGGATCAGCATCCACTTATCAACGAGTACATTCGGCATTTGGTTTTCTGAGATTGGCTTACTTCACTTAGCATGATATTCTCCAACTCCATCCATTTACCTGCAAATGCCATAATTTTATTCTCTCTTATTGCTGAGTAATATTCCATTGTGTATATATACCACAGTTTCTTTATCCAGTCAACACAGATGTGATTTTATCTGTAGAATATCTTCAATCCAAGATTGGTTGGATCCATGGATACAAAACTCAGAGATATAGAGGGATGACTATATATACCAAAGGAAGGTGAGAGCAAATCATCTACAGGCATCCAGGGACCAAGAATCCCTACACAGGGGCTGAAACAGGGCAGATCAAGACTATCTATGTAGCCCCAAGACTTTCAGTTTGCAGGGCTGAGGTTGTGGCTCAGGGGTGGAGCGCTTGCCTCGCATGCGTGGGTCACTGGGTTCAATCCTCAGCACCACATAAAAAATAAATAAATGAAGATATTGCATCCATCTACAACTAAAAAACATTAAAAAAAAAAAAAAGACTTTCAGTTTGCAGACCACATTCATGCAGAGGCAGGTGATGGTCTGCACCATATTCTAGACAGCTGTTTGGGAGAACCACCAGGAAGAGCTCCTTCCTGTCACCTGTTTTCGGTAACAAAGCCTCTGTTACCGAGTGGAGAAGAGTGGAGAAGTGTGGAGACAGTGATGCAGGCCATCCCAGGATCCTCCTCTAGAGGGTAGATTCTGGTCCAATGCTGGGCTTCTCACAGGGTGTAAGGCCCTGACCATGCCAAGTTACTAAATTCCTTACCCTTACAGTAGAAGTAGAAACTAGAACTCACACTGACTTAGATCCTACTGTGAACATCAAGTATTTAAAGTAACCGAAGACCCTCATGTCTTACAGGTAGCCTGATGAATTGGACTGTGTGCTAACATGTGCTGAATTGGGTTAAGAGAAGAGCCCAGTTCTATGCCTTGAGACTCTTGGAGATAATTATGTGCCTTCTTTGCTCACAGAAACATGGTACCATAAGGAAAGAGTTGTTGCCCTACAAGTTAAAATGCAGAGATCACTATTGGGGCAGCAATAGGACCTCATGCTTCAGTCACTCAAGAAGAGAGGTGAGGACAGCCCTGAGGAGGAGTTGCTAAGACCATGTAGACCTCTGTTCCTCAGGTTAGGTGCCAGGTCTGCAACTGGAAGGCATGTGAACAGGTCACCTGGGTGAGGTTCATACTACCTTATGCTACATGGGCAACCCCTGCTCAGGAGGGCCTTTGCCTGGAATGTGGAGACATCATCTTTTTTGCATGTACCCCAGAAAAATCAGGGGGAAATTAAAGCAATACACATTTTGTTTCTATGGTTTTAAATTAAGTGGTTCATTTATCCAAGTAACATTTTTCCTATTTTCACATTAAAATATATATTATTTATGAACTGATAATACAGGTCAGTAGTAGGTTACTTTGGCTGACTTTTATTTCATTTCTAATGTCACTACTTAGCACAATAATGGACTGAAAACTAAGGCAGAGCCCAGAATGTCAGTAATCTGACATTTCTTCAATTTGCACATTCTTTTTAAGGAAGAGATTATTTAGAATGAAAAAAGAAACCACAACAAATTATATAACCTAAAGGCCAATATATACAACAGACATTATGAATTTCAGGAAAATACCATAATATTCCTTTTGACTAAAACTGCCTGACAGCCTTTCTAATTACTTTCTTTTGATGCCTGATTTCTGGTTCCCTCTCTCTCCTGACAATGATTTTTATCATTTCATTCTGTATAAAGAGAATAGAAAAAGTCTGTTTTCCTGCCATGTTTGATTTAAACTTTCTTGTTAGTTGTCTTTAAACATTTCTTTTAGCTTTACAACTCCTAACTGATAATCTCATGTACATTTTTCATATTGTTTTCAAATATTAGGAGATATCTAACAAATTTTTCACACATAAACTGTATAATTTAGAGTATTTTCATGTGTTTATTTTTCTTAGCTAAGGTTCAATTTAATGAACTTAAATGTTTTAATCAATGACACTAGTTTGTCATTCATGGCCTAATGGTCTGTATTTTTCTTCTCCTTTGTTTTCTCTTTGAAAATGGTGTTTCTGAGGGGTTAAAGTCCCAGGTGATCTGAGGGCATTGATGCTTAGGGCTCTGTCTAGAATGTGGAATCTACCTTAACTTTTTTGTGGCATCTCCCTAGACATACCAAAATTTAGAACTTTAAATGATATTTTTCTCTCTTGTAGACTCACAGCAACAGAACACCTTGGGCAAAGGCCATCAGAGGGTGTAAAGATCTCTCAGAGTTGGTGTATGTCCTTAACTTCATAAGAAGACATAAAATGATAAATCCTACCTGGAAGACAAACCCCCAAAGATACCTAATCATCCTGACCTTAGGATAATAAAAAGGTTTTACACTGGTCCCTAGCACTGTGTTGGTGCTATGGGGAATCTGATTTGCAGTAAATTGCTGTAATCACTTTAAAATGGCAGCCTGTAATAATAGAAAAAAAAAACAGACAAAATATAACTTCAGCAAAAATAATACTTCATTAGAATATTTTCACAGATTTTCCCTCATCATTGACATTTAAAACACAAGTTACTAGAGATTAGTATGTAATAGGCCACCAAAGTCCATTAGCACATTCCCAACTTCCTTACACAAAAGGATCCCCTTCAAAATTTATTCTGCCAAGGCGAGAAAGATGATTTTTACATCTCCACAAAGTGTGTGTGTGTGTGTGTGTGTGAAACATTTAGCTGTACTCTGATCCAATGGAAATTGTTATCAAACTAGTCCTGTTTTGCTCACCCTACTTTAGGACAATTGCTGAAAAAAGTTTTGCAAAAGACCTCACAAAATGGCTGAATGTAGAGATGGGAGAACATTTATAAGATAAAGAAACAAGGCAATTTAAGGCTTGGGGAAGGAGATTGGAGGTCAGGTAATCAGTAGTATGCACATACATAACCAGTCTTTATACCTTTACATAGGGTACAGGTTCAGAACATAATGATGTTAGATTAGCTGAGGGTGAAGTGTGGGCCTTTTGACATCAAAAAGTGGCCCATTGGGTGCCTGTGCAGCCCCAAGTGATTTGAAAAAAAGCAGCTGAAGTGTCCAAAAAGTAACCTAGGAATCATCCTGACCCACATAACAGAGATGTTATCTACAGCAAAGCTACTAGGAAGCAAATAAAATATAGCTCAGCTGTATAATCGTTAATTTAAACCAAAGCTAGGAGTTTTTCAGATTTTCCTTTGATTTCAAAATCAGAGGAAATGTATTTCATGACAGCAGCTGGGAAATCCTGCCAGAAACCCCTGCTGTCTACAGACGGTGTTCTTCCTAACCACTTCAGTTTTCAGTGACCAACTCCAGCACTGAGCACAATTAGGACATGTCAGCTAACATGTTATAATGTAAGCTATTCCCAGACAAAGGAATACTACTCAGTGAAGATCAACCCAGTTTTGTTTTGTGGACCCAATTTTGCAACCCAGTGCTTTTGGTTGCTCTGCCCAATGTGGAGTTTCTATTGCTCTGACCAGGAGAGGAGAGGCAGAGGAAGGAACCAGTGTAAACTCAAGTTCTTACCAAGTTTCATCAGACTGTTTCGTTAGACATTTCTTTACTCACTGGATGCCCTTGCAATTTCCAGAGACTTGAATCATTGATTGTTCATGATTTTACTAGTTATGGTCATTCTATGGGGGAGCTGTTCTATAGACCTCTCACTGCTGCCCTTCTAGAAATGACTCTTCTCTGCTGGCTTCCCCCCTAAAAATAAACTCCTTATGTACATATCTGTATTTGTGACTCACTCTATTACACTTGGCATTGCATAGTTGTGAAGTACATATATTGTCCTGTATCATTGTAGCTCATTCATACTGATATGCCAATGTGTGAACACACCCCTCTGTTCCTGGCCTTCCCTGATAGTAGGGGGCTTAGCTAAGTTCTAGGCTTTTGCCAACAGCTTTGTTGTGCATGGGCATCCTATCTCAGTCCTGATTAATGTTCAAGCATATTCTTTTCACATTTTATTATTTATGATGCTAACATTCCCTCTAGATTTTTTTCCTAATAAAGACTTGTTACTAGGTTAAAATTTTACCATCTATTCCTACTTTAAAAAGTTTTTATTATAAATAGGTATTAAATATTTTCAATTTTTCTTCATTTATTAAAAAGATCATATTTTCTTATAATTTTAATGTGCTAAATTACTTTTTATGAGTTTTCTAATATTAAATCTTCATTTCATGCCAGAGATAAACTCAATTTAATTTCTTCTTTATAAACTATTTGACTCAACTTGCTAATACTTTGTTTTGGATTTTTTGCATGTATAGTCATAATAAGAGTTACATATATACCATAAGGACATGAGAGAATTGAAATAAAAAGTGAAATTTTGCTTAGGTAAAGGGTGACAGGTCAAGGTTGGTGACTCTTGTTCAAGTTCTATGTTCTTGCTAAGTAGGTTGTTTGCTTGACCTATAACTAACGTGAATCTCACAGACTAATGGTAAATTCGTCCTTGAAGTTCTATCAATTTTCTTTTATACATCTTGAGGCTACTTTATTAGGCACATACTGTTTGACAAATTGAATCTTTTGCCACCATGTCTTGGCCCTTTGTATCCCTATTAATACTTTTGCCTTAATTGCATTCAGCCTGCTATTGCTATAGCTGCTCCAGGTTTCTTTTGGTTAGTAATTGCTTTATGTGACTTTCCCCACTACTTTGCTTTCAACTCTTTCATATAATTGTGACCTGGGGTGCCTCTTGCAAATACTATGGATCAGAATTTCATTTTATTATCTAATTTGAAAATTTTTACAATCTCACTAGTGAGTTTGGTCAAATCATATTTATTATAGTTGTTGATTTATTTATCTTTTTCTCCCAGGAATGGAAGATTTGACATTTAATGATAAGTGTGAATCATAGAGGAAGAGGCATTCTTGGGATGCTTTAGTTTATCTAGGATCCATGTGAGTGTTATGATTATTTTTATTCTTTCCAAACAACATTGTTTTAAAAAATTCCAAATTCTTCCAAATATTTATCTTTTTGGTTGGCCAGGCTAGATCAAGGTCCAGGTGAAGGGAAATCATAGGTTGAAGAAGTTGTGACTCAACAGTTAAGGGAAGTGAGATGCATTCAGATTATGTATGCTTGGAAAATAGGGCATATTGAAAAAAAACATAATTTTAATTATCTGGAATTATATATATCCCTAGAAACCTGACTGTCAATCTTGAGGACTGAGAAGAGCCAGTTCATAATAGACCTTAACAGTTTTCTTCTTCATTGCATTAGAAAAAAGAAAATAAGATAAATTCAGTACTTTCCCACCTGGGTGAATGAGCTTTCTGTTCCTGTGACATAATACCTAATAAAGCCAACTCAAAGGAGAAAATATTTTGTTTGGTTCATAATTTCAGAGGTTTCAGTTTATGGTCAGTTGGTACATTGCTGTGGACCTGTAGGATTGCAGAACACCATGGCCATGAGAACATGTGAAAGAAGAAGCTGCTCACCTCATCACAGCTGCAAAGCAGAAAGAGAGAGACAGTGAAGCTGGGGACAAAATATATTTTTCAAAGACTTTCCCCTAGTGACTTACTTTCTCCAAAATGTTCCACTACTTCCTTATAGCACCAGAAGTTGGTAACCACGTCTTTAGCACATGACCTTTGGGACCCAAACATTTCAGACCCAAACATTAATACCACCTAAAGATTCCAGGTAACCTGATACAGAATCCAGATACCTGTGAGTTATTTTAAATAAAGATTTTCCTTAACTTACAATGGGATTATTTCCCAATAAGCCTATTGTACGCTGAAATGATCACAAGTCAGGAATGCATTGAATATACCTGATCCACAGAATATCTAAACTTAACAACACAGCACACTAAGGAGACTTGTTTTTCCTTCCTAATCACTTGGCTAATGGGGGACTGTGGCTCCTGCCTCTGCCCAACACAATGACACAGTATTGTACGGCAATTTGCAAGCCTGGGAAAAAAGCAAAATTCAATATTGCAAGTAAGGTTTCTACTGAATGCATATTACTTTTACACTGTCATAATGTCAAAGATATCATCCCAGGGTGAGCCATCACAGGTCAGGGACTCCTCTATAAATGATGCATTAACCACTGAATGCTGTATAGACTAACCAAGTTGCCTGGTTCTTTTGCTTTTATACTAAAATTACATCAATGCTGACTTGTAGTAATGATTACATCATTCTGATCACAAACTTGTAATATAGATGCCATTTTTTAAGCCAGTTTTTCAAAACAATTTGAATACAAATGGACAAAATATGATTTGAAGCACAATATTTACATATTATCAAGACAGCACCCCATAAGATATTTTGTAATTACAAAGGGTAAAGTGATAGCTTTTCAGAGGGAAAATCTAGAAGACACATCCTAACCAAGCGATAAGGTTAACATGAAACATTAATTCAGTGTTAACATATTTATATCCATCCAGATATGAAGTGGGAACATTATAATATTTTGGTGGTATTCCTAACAAAAACACAAAACCTAATTAGTTTATTTGTATCAAAATAAAGAATGGATAAAGAAAATGTGTTATATATACACCATGGAATATTACTCAAGCTTAAAGAAGAATGAAATTATGGCATTTGCAGGTAAATGAATGAAGTTAGAGAATATCATGCTAAACGAATCCCAAAAAACCAAAGGCCAAATGCTTTCTCTAATAAGCTGATGCTGATCCATAATGGCAAGGGGTAGGGAGAATGAAGGAACTTTGGATTGGGCAGAGGAGAGTAAGGGGAGTGGAGGAGGTGTGGGGTGGGAGGGATGTTGGAATGAGATGGACATTATTACCCTATATACTACATATATTATATATATAGTTATATATTGTATGACTTCAGTGCTGGTGTTACTCTGCACCATGTATAGCCAGAGGAATGAAAAGCTGTGCTCCACATGTATACAATGTGTCAAAATGCATTCTACTGTCATGTATAACTAATTAGAATAAATTAAAAACTAAAATCTATTCATCAATTCTGTTTTAAAATAAGGTTTGTATCAAAATGTATGTTAGCTGGCTGGGGTCGTGGCTCAGTGGTAGAGCTCATGCCTAGCATGTGTGAGGCACTGGGTTTGATTCTCAGCACCACATATAAATAAATAAATAAAATAAAGACCCATCAATGACTAATAAAATAATTTTTAAAAATTTATGTTAGCTTTCCATTACTATAATAAATACCTTAGATAATCAACTTATGAAAATAAAATATCTATTTTGGCTTACAATTTTGGAGGTTCCTGTCCGTGGTCAGCAGGCTCTATTGCTTTTGCATCTGTGTTGGGGCTGCACATCATGACAAAAGCACATGGCAGAGCAAAACTGCTTACCTTATGGCCCATAAGCAAAAGAGAGAAAGAGGAAGAGGCCAGTGTCCCACCATCCCCCTTGAGAGCACTCTGTCAATGTCCTCTAGGCCTTACCTCCTAAAGCTCCACCTTGTCCCAATTGTGCTATGTGGGGAAATGAGCCTTTCCTGTGTAGACCTTTGGGGACACTTAAAATCCAAACTACAGCAAAATGTAACATAAAGGGAGGAAGGCACATGTGCATAGTTGGATGAAGTTCTTCATGGAAAAATTTGTCCAGAGTTTGATAAGGAACAATCCCAGCAGCCTCAAAACCCTCCCCAAGGCCCTTCTCCCAGTGAACCTTACCTGGGCTCCATTATCAGACATTCATTTTGTATCTCCTTGACTTACACAAGGCATCATACATCATATACTTTGCACTAATATGTTGTCTGTGAGATTCATCAGGAATGTGACATTTGACAATAAGCTATTTTGTTGTTCTATAGTATTGCACTACAAAAATATGCCAAACTACATCTATCCATTCTATTATTGATGGGCATTTTGTTGTTTCCAATTTCTTGTTATTACAAAAATGCCACTATAAACATACTTATATTTATCTTTGGTACAAACATGTACATATTGCTGGAATGGAATTGCTGTGTCATAGATCATTTGTATGTTCTGATTTGGTAGACATTTTCAAGCATTTTTCCAAGTAGTTTCACAGGTTTAAATCCATATTGCTAGTGTATTAGGATTTGCTTCACATCCTTTTCAACACCTGGTTAAAATGTCACCACATTGGTAATAAAAACAAATGTACATACATGTATATATGATGTATATACAAATATATTTTCATTTCATATATGTGCATATTTATTTGAATTTCCTTGTGGACCAGTGCAGCATAGGACCTTCCTTTTTATATGCTTATTGGCCATTTCAGTGTTCTTCAAGAAAATACTTCTCCAAGACTTCTGCCCATTATTGTATACAGTTCTTTCTTCCTTTCTTTTCTTTTCTTTTCTTTTCTTTTGGTACCCAAGGGCACTTAACTATTGAACCATATCCCCAGTCCTTTTTATTTATTTATTTATTTGTTTTAAATTTTTGTTTTAGTTATTGATGGATCTTTATTTTATTCATTTATTATTTATATGTGGTGCTGAGGATCAAACCCAGTGCCTCACGCATGCTAGGCAAGCGTTCTACCACTGAGCTACAGCCCCAGCCCATATTTATTTATTTTTTATCTTGAAGCAGGGACTCTCTAAGTTGCTGAGGAAAGCTTTGAACTGTGATCCTCCTGCCTCAGCCTCCCAAGCCACTGGTATACACTACCAAGCCTGGCTATCTGGGTTTATCTTAATAATGTTTTTGTCCATAATTTGTGTATATAATTGTGTGTATGTGCATATGTATTTATTTGCTATATACATATATATTTGTGTGTGTATATATACATTTACATATTCATATATGTGCATGTGTG
Source organism: Geosciurus inauris (assembly GCA_004024805.1). Classification (NCBI taxonomy): domain Eukaryota; kingdom Metazoa; phylum Chordata; class Mammalia; order Rodentia; family Sciuridae; genus Geosciurus; species Geosciurus inauris. The sequence continues at coordinate 8,949 of PVHX01023584.1, forward strand.
TATGTATGTGTATGTGCATGAACATATACACACATATATTTGAGTTGAGAACTTCATGGTCCAGCAGCAAGGGTATCTGTGTTTCTGGGAAAGCAAAGACCTCCCCTCATGCATACTCACTCCTGTGTTTACAAGTTTCCTCCTTTGGTTGTCCTCAGCTCAAAGCCTTATGTGCTGCCAGCTGCCTTGCAGGCAGACAGCTAAATAGATGAGACTGGAGTCACATCCCAACTGTGGCGCCATCTGATCCCACATTATTATTCTAATTCTGGGTCAATTTTAGTGCATGACTTTTAAAAATTATTGTTATTGTCCTAATTATGTCCCAGAGAATCCAACTCTGCTGCTTGAGTTCTCTAAAGACATTATATTCATCCCCAACTGCAACATTTGTAAATGAATGAATGCTAACTTAATATATGTGAGTTACAGTTAAATACATTGTCCCAAGGAACCTATGCCAAATTCTGTTTTATAGAAACTTTGTATCATGAACATCTCCTAATTTTTCTCTCCACTATTTCCCACCATATTTTCTAATCCCCCATAATCTTCCTCTCCCGCCCTAATACTGGGGACTGAACCCAGGGGTACTTTTCTACTGAGCTACATCCCCAGCCCTTTCCTTTCTATTCTTCATTCCCTTTTCTTTTTATTTTTTATTTTGAGACAGGGTGTTGTTAAGTTGCTGAGGCTGAGCTTGTACTTGCCATCCTCCTGCCTCTGCCTCATGAGTCACTGAAATCATAGGTGTGCACCACCACACCCCACCCTCTCTTTCTTTTCCTTTGTACCTTGTAATCTCACTTCCAGTTTTGTAACCTTTCTGAGTTTTCCCTGTCTTGCTCCTGCCCAGATCTCTGTATCTCTCCTAGATTCACTTGTGTCCCCTCTCTCCTCTTTCCTAGCTCTCTTCTATCTTTCAACAACTTTCTCACAGTCTATTTCCCTCCCTTAAATCACAACCACAGTTTTCTCCCATTCCTTCTTATCACCTTGACCTGAATTTAACTTCACATCTTCCTAGCATTGTCACTTTGAGAAAAACATTTTTATTTCCCATTGAGTATCAGTTTCATGGTGTATCAAATGAGGACAAGGCATCAATCTTGCATTTTTGTTGTGTTGATTCAAAACAATTCATATGAATAAAAATAGCTGCTGACATCTACTGAGCAGTCATATATTTAGCACTGCAAGAGCACTTAGGATTTATTCAATCATCATGATGTGCCTATGAAGTCAGGACTACTATTATCTACATTTTACAGATAGGGAAATTGAGGTCCAGAGCAGTTGAAACACTTATAAACAGTGGAGCCAGCACTAGCTCAGCTACAACCAACCATGCTTGAGTCATTCTGTGACATAGTAAAGCAACCTTCTCCTGCTCATAGGATATGGTACACAAACCTACTGCCCAAATCATTTAAATAACCTGTTTAACAGTTATGACCCTTTAAGCAACCACCTGAAGGATATAATGTCACTATTCCCAGTTCACAGATGATGAAGCAATTTTATAGGAATTGGATAATTTGCCCCAGGTTTCCAAGATAAGTGAAGGAGACATGACTTGCTTTCAGATCTGTCTGGTCCTAAACTCCCTGGTCCTCAAGGATGGCCTCTCAGTCCATCCTCTCTGAGAACTGGCATGACAACCCATTCTTCAGAGATGAAATATCCTCCCTTCCTTGCAGATCTAGACTGATAGGGCAGTTTTCTTTATCAATAGAATGTAGTGGAAATGATATTCTGGGACTTCTGGGACTAGGTCATGAGAAGCTCTGCAGATTTCATTCCCTTGGAGTAGTCTGTCTTGGAGCAAGAAGGTCAACCAGCCTGAGAGGCCTCACTTCCAGCTGTTCCCACCAAAACATGGGCAGGTGAATGGAGCCATCAGACCAACCAGAGCAGCCCAACCACCACTGAATACCAGCAGGTGAGCCCAGGAGGCACCACATGGAATAGATGAATCACCTGGCCCAGGCCTACCTGCAGTCCTCACCCACAGCATCATGAGATACAACAATATGGTTCATATTTTAAGCCACTAAATTTGAGAATTTTGTCACACAGCTGCAGGTACCCAGGACATGCATTATTCTGACATAGGATCTGAAGTCTGATTTCCCGTGAATGGTGACCTCCCGGCTATGAAGTCCTCACAAGGGAAATAGGTGAAAGTGAACTTGTGTGAATGGGTGATACAATTCTTGAGAGGTCACAGCAGAGACATAGATAAAGTGAAGTGACCAGATGGTCTGTAGTACCATCTTTCCTGGGGAGTTCCCTCAGGTTTTCCTCTTAGAACTTCTGCCCACTTGGCATACACTGAAGCTGCTTCAGACCACCCCAAAAGTGAAGATCCTATTTTTCTTCCCCACAGATGCCTCCAAGCTTGAGTTTTTCACTTCTCTGTGACTCAGTGTTATGGTTTGGACCTAGAAATGTCCTCTCAAAAGTTCATGTGTTGAAAGCATGATCCCCAATGCAAGAATGTTCAAATGTAAGACAAGTAGATTATGAGAGCTGCAAACTCATCAGTGGAGTAATCCACTTCATGGATTAAAAATTTGAAAGGATCTGAGTGCTGTGGTGCAAACCTATAAACCCAGCAACTTGGGAGGCTGAGGCAGGAGGATCACAAGTTCAAGTCCAGCCTCAGCAACTTAGCGAGGCACTAAGCAATTTAGTGAGAACTTGTCTTGAAATACGAGGGGCTGGGGATGTATCTCAGTGGTAAAGTTCCCCTGAGTTAAATATCCAGTATCAAAAAATAATAATGTGAATGGACTACTTGGTGGTAACTCTAGGCAATCTGGGCAGGCTGCAGGAAGTAGTTCACTGGGGGTATGCCCTTGGGGATTATATCTTGTCCCTGGATATTCTAGATATTTTCTCTCTCTCTCTCAACCCTCTTCTCCTCTTCTCTATCCTTTTCCTTTTCCCTCTCTCTCCATTGTGACTACCATGAACTAAGAAATCAGATTTCCTCCACTGCACCCCTCTGCCATGATGTTCTGCATCACCTCAGGTCTAGTGCAATTGTCCAACCAGAGACTAGACCTCTGAAATTGTGAGCCCAGAATAAACTTTTATTCCTCTAAGTTGTTCTTGTTAGATATTTGGTCATAGCCATCAAAAAGCTGACTAACACACTTGGGGGTCTACCACAGGAGAGTATAGGATCTGACCCACTCAAATCCATCTCTGCTCTTTGGTGGCTTGGGTCATTTTATGTTTACAAATAAATCACATTCCCTTTTAGTTCTCCTTAAAAATGGTCCAAGGTTGGGATAGTGTCAAAATAAGACTGAGATCTGAGGGATGATGGCAGGCCCTGAGCCTTTGCCAAAATGCCTGAGGGTGGGCTGCTTTCACTAGCAGCGTCTGATCCACTCCTAGGACACGAGGCTACATTGTCTCCTCACAATGTGTGTGTGTGTGTGTGTGCGCACATCTGTGTGTCTGTATTTGTGTGTCTGTGTGTATGAATGTGTTTGTGAAGGTCACCAGTCAGTTCCTAAGTTGGACTTTCCTAAAGCTGTTGACCTGGGGCAACAGTGCTGTCAGTCTTCTGGAGACCCCAAATCCAATTGTCCTGTGTGTTCTCTTGTTTGCACCTGATGAGAAGCCATAGGGAATGTGTACACAGTACAAAGTGCTGCAAAGAGTGCAGGGCCTTGCCCTCTGCTGCATCTCCAGGAGCCAAAACTGTATCCAGCATGACTCAGGCACTCAGTATTTGTCCAATGGTCCCTTCTGTTGCTGTAATATATTGCCATTCCCATTTTTCAAATGCAAATGCAAATCTTTAAGTTTCAGAGAGGTTTAAACATGACTTGGGTCATAAGTTAAAGTCAAGAATCAAGAAGAAGTACCCATATGATTAATCCCACATTCACCAGGTTATCTCCCTGCCCACTCCTGGCCTATCAGCATGCATCTTTGGATTCATCCTGTGCCTATGCAAAAGGCACATGGGCATGCTGCCCAACTGGTACAGGCCTGGACAGGCTGGATCCAGTTCTGTCTTGCCTGTTCTGTATCAATATGAGCCAGGCCTGTGTTGGAGCTTTCTCTTTTACAGCAAGAAAGGAGAGGATAGGTGAACAAGGCTGACAGCAGATGAAGCAGAGCTTGACACTGAACATATTTGAGGGGAAAAACTTCTGTGAGAAAGAGAGAGAGAGAGAGAAAGAGATGCTCATCACTTCCCCACAGTCCTGAACGCCATGGCAAGCAGACCCCTCCACCATATCTTGAGGAAGAAGAGAGATGTGCTCACACACTGTTGAAATCTTCCTCTTACAGATATCAGGCTCACTGCCCGTGAGTTCTTGGCATGCATCTAGGAACTCTTATCTCTGACCTACACAGCTTTTCTGCTTGTTGCTTTCAATTTGAACTCTTCATTAAAGAAACACACATTCACACACCTTCCTATTTTCAGTCCCGGTCCCATGCTTTCTTTTTAGACTAGTACTTTGGGTTTATCCCAGGAAGGTCAGTTACTTCCTGAGAAAAGCCACTCTGTACTCAAACAAAATGGAATAGATCCATCTATAAACGTCCTCCCCCCACCAACGGCTCTGCCCATTTGTCTAGAGGTGTGGATGAACTCGAAGGTCAGTGATTGGGTGGGAGAATCTGCTTTGAAAGGTCTAGAGACTCTTTCCAACATTGTTTCCAAGTTCTTACTGAACTTTTTCATCTCTTTCAAACCCACACCTAATATAAAAAAGCTTTTTTATCACCTTTCAACACTCACATAGGCCCATAAGTGAGCACAGAATCTTTCAGTCCCAGGTACCTTCTGTCCCAGGTACTGAAAATACACTTTGTGGTAGGAAAGAGACACCAGGTCAGAAATCTCTGGCCCCCGCTCCAGCTCCTGGCCATGTTGATGCAGTCTGGAGAAGAGACCCCAGGCTTGTACTTTGGAGTTGTCTTCCTCTCATCCTTATCCTTTCTCTTGTGCTCATCTTTATTCTACTATTTCCTTTTGCCAGAAGAGAAAGCCAAGCTGTGGGGTACAGGAGACAAACCACAACTCAGCAAAGGAAAAAGGTAAGAGTTGCAGGATTTTGGACTACTTGTCATATGTAGCTTTCCATTAATGTAACAAACACCTGAGATAAATCAGCTTATTTAAATAAAAATCATTTGTTTTGCTTCCATTTCAGAGGTTTTAGTCCATGGCTGATTGGCCCTATTATTTTGGGCCTAGCAGCACATTATGAGGGGAGCATGTGGCAAAACAGCCCATTCACCTCATGCTGGGAAGCACAAGAGAAAGAGAAGAAGAGGCTGGCCTCTCATTATTCCCTTCATAGGCATGCCCTGTGTCATGAAGACTGCCTGCTTGGACCCACACCAAAGTTGCTACAACCTCCCAACAGCACCAAGCTAGGGACTAAGCCCTATATGGTCCTTTACAGAACATTCCAAACACAAACTATAGCATCATGAAAATGGCTTTTAAACAGACTAAGACGCTACTATTATAAATTCAACACATAAGAAAAACCAAATGGTTCTAGTTTCCCTTTCATTTCTTTGTGCTGGGAAAACAAAATCCTCTCTACTAGCTATTGTAAAATAGTCAATTGATTGTTGTCAATTCTAGTTATCCTACTGGGGTAAACATTTTAAGTCATCTACTGCAAGAACTTTCTTAAAAGATAATTGGGCCCATCTTTGTTGTTGAGCCCCTCCTCTTCACACTGGCTACTCACTCTGCCATCCCCATAAACAAAACAAACAAGTCCCTTCCGAATGACCAATCCCTGGCTCTGAGTTCCTGAAACTCTGGCTTGGAAATACTGCTGAATATCTACAGTGGTGGCCTGAGAGTTGGCATGAGCTCTCAAGTGACATCATGGCTATGTGGTACTGAAATAAATTTGTATCTGACAGCATAGAATGCTTTCAGGCCATAATAGATAGAGGACACCTCCAAGAGAATAATTTATGCTTTCAGTTGGGGTTTGGGTATGCTCTGTCCTGCCAGGTTTCCATGTGATTTATAGATCCAAAACTTTTTATTTATTTTTCTTAAACAAGATTATTTTGTGGTTTGCTTGTAGATGATGTGGCATTGGGGTGAGGCTGGGACAAGACAGTTTTGATTGTCTAGTTATTATAGAGCAATGATGATTCTACACCCTGTAGGACAAAGCAAAGGGAGAATCATTTATTGCAGATTTTAGATGATGCTTTCGAAGTATGATTTTGAGTATCTATGAGGATCTTCTGTCTTAACCTGTAATTTGAATGAAAGTGGGGCTAACCCATTTTCTCCAGCTTGCAGTCTGCCCAAAAAAGAATCTGTCAAATTACATTTCACTGTGCCTGTGTTCAACAGCTTTGTGGGCTCAGAAATCTGATCTTATCAGTTCTTAGAGTATAAACCTGTCTATCCACACTTGTTCAGCTCACACATGCCAGATATATAAACAAGTAAACAAGGATGCAATTGAGGGGAAATATATATATATTCATTCCTTGGGTTGACCCTGGCTTCCCTAGCAAATTTTATCTCCACAGACTAAAGTAAATAAAAACAATAAAAATATCATGTGAAGCCTACTTAGGAGGGCATGAAATAGAAATCATAGAAAAGGTTTGGATAATTCAATAAGAATCAATGGCTAGAGTCCTCAGGTAATTCATATGTAGATTCTTTCAACATTTGTTTCTGTAACTCTTGATCAAATGTTTATGTATTTTCTGCTGACCAACCTTTCCCTCTGTACTGATTTACACATTTTATTTGAGGCCATAAAAACATCTTATGTAAAAATCTATACTAACAAGGAGCCAGTCTACCTTATTTTCCCTTTGAATGATGTTCCCTTGAATCAATGTCATTGGTTTTGTGATGGTTTGATTCATCGACTCTCACAAGAGTCACAAGAATCTTACTTCTTTTATCTACCATAAGTAGGAAGTTGCATCAATTTTACTCCCAAGAGACATTCATATAGCTGGTGGTATCCAAGATTGGCATTGCTTTACCTTTATCCCAACAATTGCTCATGATTCCATTTCTCCAGGTACATCCACCAGGAGAGCTGTCTCCATCCCATCATGCCCCACTTCTTAGGACTGCACACCTTTGCTCCCCTCTGTCCAGGATCATTGACCAGGGAGGGTCATCCAGGGGCCTGATGCCGCAAAGACTCCATTGTATATAGAAAAACTGAGCATGACATTTGTGAATACACAGGTCACATGCCTAACCATTCACAAAACTTAATTGTTGTTAAATAGTTACATCATTCCAGACATTGTGTTAAATTGCGTCCACATCTTGCGTGAGTAGTGGAGACGAGGTTCCCGTAGGTGGAATGGGCTGGCTGAGCAATAAAAGCTAAGAGAAATAAAATGGAGAAATAATCACAGAACACAGAAAATAATTTCAAACAGCAGGGGCAGGTTGGGCCTGCAAACCAGACAGGTCTGGCTTCCAGCATCTAACTTCTAACTTCTAACTTCTAGCTTCTGGATTCTGGCACAAACAACCCTGAATGTACTTTAGTTATATTGGGGGACTTCAAAGCCTTCCATCAATATTCTTTATCAGGATAGGAAAAAGGTGGTGGCAGGTAGGCTGGCTCAGTTTCTAATGGGATACACCCACTCCTGGTACTGCAATGAGGACTTTCCTAGCAGAGCAGAAGAGGCAGGGCACTTGCATTGGGCAGTCTTACAACTACAGAGGTGCTACATGAAGTTCAAAATGCTAGCCTTGCCTCCTCCCTGGCTACTATGCCAAGAGACAAGTTCCTCATGCATTCCACATATGGTTTCCTGTATTCAATATAATTCATGTATTATTTAATGTAACCCTTATAACTATCCCATGGAAGAGAAAAGCTCCAGCTTCACTGGGACCATTCCACTTGCCCAAATTCAGACAGTACATAACATAACAAACTCCTGACCTGGGTCTGCTGGGTTACAATGCCAGAATTTTTTGCTATATAGCAGCCACATCTTTGTACAGGATATTCTGTTATCTTCAAATTCTTGAACTTGCCTCAATTAAATTGGTTTATAGCTGGTTTGCTTTTTTCCTCATCACTCACAGGTGGAGCCAGGTCTTTGGATATACAAAATGTAGATCTCCAAAGCCCAGAGCAAACATTTGAGTAACTCATGGTGAATATTAGAGAGTATAAAGTTCACAGAGCAGATTGGTTATGGGATCTCCCTCAGGTGACTTATACTATGCTGGTTTTGGAGAGGGGATGAAGGTGGAAGACAAGTTGCTGATATTGATGCTTATAGAAAAGTATGCCTATGAGCTGGTCTTGAACCAGAGTTTTACTGTCAGTCACATCACCATGGAAACAAGGAATAATGCTGACTGATCTTTTAAATGTTAAGGGACCAGCTGCTGTCTCTCCTCACATCATTCTGGAACTTCAAAGGCCTGAGACCAGTGGTGTATGGGCAAAGGATTTGGAACTGATAAAGACGCAATGTCTACCACCATGATATCCAAAGTCACTTAAAAGAACCCACACACAGATGTATGTAATTTGGAGTTGGTCTTTCCGGGCCTCTTGTCTTACTTCAATAAATATCAGAATTGGAAAGAAATTTGCAGAACAGCCAGCCCACATATGCATTTTTCTGCTAAAATAACTAAGATGTCTGAGGCTGGTTGATGGCAAAGTATTATATTGTAGAACAGAATTCTTTCTGCAGAACTATCCATCAATTATTCCTTCAATTAACATGGGTGGGAAAACTCCTATAACTACATGTTAGGGATGCAGTAGTGGAAAAGATATACTTGCTATTTGGGCTCATGGAGTTTCTATGCACGTGGGAGAGATGGAAAAGATCAATAAACACAAATTAAACCACAAATAGAACAATTACCAATTAAGGTAAGAATAGTGAAGTAAATCTACAGGGGGAAATAGTAGTCACACAAAAAGGCTGCTTAGACAGGGCATCCATCTATACCTCTCGGAGGAAGTGACACTTGAGATGGCATCTTGAGATTGAAAAGGAAAAGAATATTTTAAGACTGGGGAAACTAGCATTCAAAGTGCAAGGGTCCTACATCAGGCAAGAGTTGGGCCATGAGGCAATGTAAGAAGTGTCAGACTGAAGATCAAGGAGCAAGCAGAACTGTAGGGGAAGATGAAAGGCAGAGGTTGGCAGACACCAGACCACACAGTTCACAGGCCCAGGTAAGCTTGGAAGGACCAAGGCTGATGCAGTTTGTGGTGACTGTTAAGAATCACTCAGTTTAGACACAGTGTTACCTCAACATTCATTAGAGAATGCTTGGAAGGGCAATCCATTTCCTTTAGAAGAAATAAATTCAAACCTATGACAGAGTGATTTCAGATATCAAGGCAAGTGGTGATGTTGGTTTGAACCATCCTGGAGATAGTAGAAACAAAGAGACATGTGAGAGGTAGAAGTGAGAGGACTCATAGAAGGGGACTGCAAGAAGGAAATGGGGGGCAATGATGACTTCCAGACTTTAGATGCAGCATAGATGACTGCTATTTGCTGACTTGGGGAAGACTACTACACAGTAACAGATGAAACCAGGAGTTCTACCTGAGGGTTGAAGAACTCAGGTTTATTTACACCAACCCAGATGAGCTAGTGTTCTGAAGTTCTGGGCCCCAAACTGAGGTTACATGGGGGTTTTATAGGAAATTTGACATTTCTTAATCATTAAAACATTGGCAGGTTTAAATTCTTGGTCTATGTGACCAAAGATCATGCGCAGGGGATTTATGATAAGTAGCTCACATGTGTAGAACAAAGAGAGTAAAACACTTGTTTTCATAAATATTTCATAAAATATTTATTTTTGTGAAGTGGTCTTCATCACAGGTCTTCATCATAGGCATCACAGGTCTTCATCAAGGTAACTTGAGTTTTCCTCCCTATGAGCTATATATATTTCTAAGAACAAAGCCTATTAGGTTGTAGTTTAGACAGCAGCTAATTGGCCTAGCAATTAATTGATATAGCTACATTCCTACAGAGTTCAGAAAGTTACAAAGTATAAGAAGAGATGGCTCTTTTTACAGGCATCTGATGAATCTCTGGCCTTGGAAGCCTGTCACAGAGGCTTACATTTCAAGAGGGAGTCTTCAGCTCCTAGAGATAGCTATTTACAATCCAATAGAAAAGGACCCTTGGATAACCACGTTCCCTGAAGACAGGCTGAGGGGATGGGGATTAACCCTTTCCCCAGGCATGGGTTCTTCATCATAATATTCTTATAATTTCATTTTCTAATCAGGTCTGGTATCTTCATCAAACTCATAGAGTCTGAGTACCAGGAGGTGGTGAGGAGCTACATACAGAAGGGGCTATGCAAAGACTGAAATAATGTCTAAGGCATTCAGCAACATTGAAATCTCCAATGAATTTAAAGTGGTTTCAGAGAAGCCATAACATAGGAGAACAGATTTGAATGGTTTTAGTGAAGAATGGGAAGGAGGTATTGTTTGCGGTAACCATAGAACTTGTTTGTATGATGATCTGAGGGATGCATTGGAAATGTTGCATTTAGCAAATGTAATTTACTCCAGTGTGCATCAGCATAGAGTCTGTGTATTTGTGTGTGTTTGTGTGTGTGCACGCACACGTCTGTTTTAATCAGTGCATTATTGGTTCCTGGCTTACATGCACAGTTCTTAATTAATCGCAATCTCACCACATTGCCAGTTTGCATCTGAAAGACCTAAAGAGTAAGGAGCCTGCTTTTCAGGGCTTCCCATCCCAGTCTATATGCTCAGGAAGGTTCACTAATAAACTCAAGGGCAGAAAGAGATCATATTTTATTTTATGAAGATGAGTAGTGTTCAAAGATGAGATTGGAGATACGCACAGACTTCTACCTGTGCAGAAGAACTAGGATCTGCACCTGGCTTCATAAGAACATGAGCTGAACCTGCCACCATCAGACACTGCCACCATCATTATCTTGGAGGGAGTTGTCATGCAAGACAGAGTGCAGTTGCCTTGCTATTTCCTGTCCAATTTGTCTATGTGTTCACTCTAATGGAAGAATTGATCTGCAGCTTGATTTATTCATTTTTTCTTTTTATTTATTTGTTTGACAGCAGAATGTATCTTGATTCATTGTACACAAATGCAGCACAACTTTTCATTTCTCTGTACACAATCTAGCATTGCACCATATAAGCAGTCATTCTTGCACCTAAGGTAATGATATACATTTCATTCCACCATCTTTCCTGCTGCCATGCGCCCTTCCCTCCACTCCCTCCCCTTTGCCCAAACTTCCTTCACCCCCACCCCTGCCATTATGGGTCAGCATCCATTATCAGAGAGAACATTTGGCCTTTGATTTTTTGGGATTGGCCTAGTTCACTTAGCATGATATTCTCCAACTTCATCCATTTTCCCGCAAATGCCATGATTTTATTCTTTTTTATTGCTGAGTAGTATCCTATTGTGTATATATACCACAGTTCATTTTAATTATAAGAGATTGTGGTGGAGGAGGCTGAGCTCTTGCCTTCCTATCACTGTAGAGTCTACTAAAATGTGACCACAGGGCATCTAACAAATTTGAGCAGTCAAATTTCTCAAGATGGGAGGCTTGTGTTGGAGGGGAGAGAGGGAGTCCTGTGAAGCAATTATTTTTTTTTATTTTAAAAAGAATATTATTTATTTATTTATTTATTTATTTATTAAAAATGATTTATTTTTTAAAAATTTTTGTTCTTTTCAGGAGTTTTTTGTTTTGAATTGTTTTGTTTTTTTGTTCTGGAAATTAAACCCAAGGATGCTTAACCACTGAGTCACATCCCCAGCCCTTTTAAAAAATTTTATTTATAGACAGGGTCTAGGTGAGTTGCTTAGGGCCTCACTAAGTTGATGAGGCTGACTTTGAACTTGTGATCCTCCTGCTTCAGCCACCCAAGCCATTGGGATTACAGCCTCCCAAGCCATTGGGCACCATGGTATCCTACCATCCTTTCAGTTTTGAATGGGTCAGAAGGAATGGGGCTCAGCACATGTGGATTCTAGCGCTCACAGACTTTTCTCTACAGCATCGTATTTGTATTCCAGCCACATCTCCTAAGAAGATTGTTGCAGAGAGAGCTCCCATTTCTTCCAGATGACACCACAGTCATCCCAGATCCCTCTTCCTACTCCCCTCAACCAGAGCATTTCTATTTCTGTCATGCCCCACATGCTCCACAGGTGGGAAAATGTCTCTCATCTATTGCACACAAAATTTCTGTTATTCAGGAAGACTCTAGTGTGTTTCTAACCTATCCTTCAGTGTCAACCAACTTGAAGACCTTCTGCTCTAAGTGGTGGACATGCTGACATATGGAAAGTTGGTTATATGAAACTGCTCAAACTAGGATGAATGATTTTTCATTAACAACACACCAATGCCTTTGGAAACGGAACTGCTAAAGTCATCCTTTAAATAGAATTCTCTAGAGTCTCCTGACAATAGATGTGGCTTCTTGCTTTCAAAACCAAAAAGGGATTCTTGGTTTCAAAGAGAGTCCCCTGCATCTGAAGAATGTTTGATGGAGCACATTCTCAAACCACAAATGGCAATAGACAAAAGCCTTTGAAGTAACAATATCCCTTTCTGTCCATGGTAACTAGATCTGCTACTGGAATGATGAGTGGGGGACAACTCTGGACTGCAAAGCCCACCCCAATCACCTCCTTTCTTGTAGAATCCATAGGAAAATTAGGGTCTCTTTGCTGTTTTTTCTAATCCCCGATCTCTAGATTTCACAGCAATTGACATGAAACAGCACCATTTGCTCCTGATGGGATTTTAAAAATTGTATTCCAATGAATTCTGAGCAAACACAATTCTTTGAGTAGCTAGGATTCATCCACTTTGACTTCACCTGTGAAATGAATCTCAATGTGATATATAATCAATTTTGGAAAACTTCAGTAAGGATTTTGCTCATAAATATTCTTTGAGCTAGTAGTTTTAATATTTAATACTCAGTAAAAAATAAGAAAGCTACTTGTTTGAAATGCATAGTCCTGAGCCTCCTTTCAGAATTATTGAATATGAAGACAGGTTGGGGCCTAGGAATCTGAGTATTCATAAATACTCCAACTGACAAATGACAGAGGAACACACTTTGGAAAATTCACAAACTACTACTCCAAGCACATGAAACACTTTCACCATTTTCTTTTAAGTGTTGGTTAGTAATAGAGGTCTGGAATCCAGAGATAACTGCCTGAAAATCTGGCTCAGGTATTAATTATGTTGTTTTTAGAGAGCTTTTCCACTGCTGTGACCAAAAGCCCTGAGAAAAATAATTTTAGAGGAGGAAAAGTTTATTTGGGGCTCACAGTTTCAGAGGTCTCAGTCTATAGATGGCCAGCTTCATTGCTCTGGGCCTGAGGCAAGAAAGAACATCATGGCAGAAGAGTGTGGTAGAGAGAAGTACCTCAGGACATCACACCAGGAAGCAAAGAGATAAAGAGAGTTCTCTTAATCATGACAAAATATATACCCCAAAACTCCTCTTCCCCCAATGATCCATCTCCTCCTGCCCCACTCTACCTGCCTGTAGTTACCACCACTTCACTGATTAGGTTAAAGTTCTTATAACTCAATCATTTTACCCATAAACTTTCTTGCACTGTCCCACACATGAGTTTTTGAGGGACAGCTAACATATATTAATTTTATGAACCTCAGTTTTCTTTTCAGCTAAATGGGGATGGTTGTATAACTAGCAATATTGTTGTGCAAGTTAAGATCTAGATTCCTCTTTGCATGCAATAGATTATTAGAAATGCTGGTTTCTCTTTTTTCACATCCTGAGAGATGCCCTTGGGAAAAATTATGTAGATTCTTATCTGGCACTTGATAATATTCTACCCAGGATGTTAAACAGCCCCAAGGAGCCATGAAACCACAGAGAAGGGAAACATGCCCACACTATGGTAAAGGAAACAGAAGTTAATAAATAAAATGAAGTAAAACAAGATAAGGAAAAAGTTATCACTGCTCAGAGCCAAAGCTTGAGGGCTGAGAATTAAGCATGGACAGCTTGGAAAATTTTCTACTTCTGGTATGTCAGGTGCATGGGGGAAATTAAGGCCACCTTCTCATTTTTGCTCTAGACTTTCACCAACTCTGACTCCCCAAACCTGCAATAAACCACACTGAAGGTCAGACTGCATTTCTCTGAGTTGCCTACAGATAAAAAATATCCTCAGGTTCCTCTGGGCAGTGTTTGCTTGCATTGGGATGGGAGGGTTGTCAAGCCAAAGACTTACCTTGACATGCTGCTCAGCAGCTCAGTGATCCAGCTGGGAGTTAATTGTGTGGTCAAATTTCAGTGGCAGGAAAGTCCTCATGAATGATCTTCATAGCTGCAAAATTGGTGTTACCAAAAGCTCAGTTTGTGTCCCTGATATCAACCCAATAAGAAGATAAGGCTTTGAGAGAAAGGAAAGAGAATTTGTATTGCTTTGATGCCAAAGGAGAAACACAGGGGATTCCTGTCCCAGAGTCTGTGGTTCTGTTAGGAGGAATAGAAGGCTTTCAGAAAGGTGGTTCAAAGTGTACATTCCAGTTGTGCCCTGTTAGGGGTCATATTCATTTGTAGCCTTGAGAGATACTCATTTCTTAGATTTTCCAGCATCATCCCCTAAGTCTCAATGGCTTTCCTCCCTGTGTGGTCTGTTCAAGGGCAGATTACTTAGCCTAGGCTGGGAAAAGGGGTAATCTTGCTTCCTCCAAGGTGGAGAAGGCGAGAGGGAAAAGAGAAAAGGGAGAAACCACATGAATTATAAAATAAGTGGCAGTAGCCAAGCTATAAGAATTATGATCAAATCATGAAATGGACCCCTATTACAATGAGAGGAAAGATTGCTAGATTCCTGGAGCGTCATCAGGGGACAAAGACAGTAAATGTTGCAGATGGAGGCAGGTAAGGAATGGATCATCACCATAAAGGGATTAGCACATGGATAGGAAGGAGGACCCTGCGTAGAACACTGAGCAGGTATGAGTTCTCCAAACATCTCCAAGAACTAGGTGAGGACCATGTGGGACGTGGCCAGGCCCCTGGACAATTAGATCACAAGCTCTGCTACTTCACACTTTCAGCAAAGACAAACTGAGTGCATTGTGAATGCATCATGATTAATTTAAAAATGCACGTTTCTTGTGATACTGCTTTTATTTAAGAACCCCTCAGTGTTACATGATTCAGTAATTCACAACCTAACAAGAAGATAAGATGTGCTCATAGCCAATAACAATAGAAGGAAAACACCAGTAATCATGGTAGAGAGAGATTGCAAGGGCACTAGCTCTTAAACCTAGGCACATCTGAGCATTACTTGGGAAGTGGTGGAAATATTCAAGCTCTGGAACCCCTAAACTAGATACATTGGATTCTCTGGGGGTGTAGCAAAGGATCAGGGATGTTTTCACCCCCTAAAATGTTACTTTGCAGCCAGGATGATTATATGCTAGTGTTCTCACCATGGCTGCACATGGGACCCACCTTCAGGAACTTCATAAAACACTTGAACCAGGAACACTACACACCAATGCAGTCTTCAGAGATGAGCTCAGGCAGTGTTATGTTGGCATGTGGTGAAAGCCAATTGTTTGCACTTTCAGTGTTCTTGTGAGCCTATTGTTAAACTGTTGGTACTTCAAAATTGGCAACGCTAAGAGTAAATACACACGTATTGGTGCATGCTATAAATTAGCCTTTCCTCCTTTGGCTCCAATCCCCAGTGGAGCTAGTTATCAAACATTTGCCAATAAACCACTGGTCCCAGACTGTAGTATGTTTGGTGAGTCAAGAAGAAAGAAATTCAGTTGGAGGAATAGGGGAAGTTTGGTCAATAAGATATAAACTTGTGAACAGAAGGAAAGGTAACTGAGAGAAGTAACTGAGTGAGCAAAAGCTTGGAGGTGGGAGACACATACTGTGCAGAGAAGGACATGACTGGTGTAATGGGTGCACAGCTGGAGTAACCACAGTAATGGGAGCTCATCCTGGGAATGAAGTTGGGAGGAGACCCGAAGTGGCTTGAAAACCAGCTGAAGTCACTTGGACTTTATTCTCTAAGCAGTCAGGGCTAGTGGGGGACTTTATCCAATACAGTTAAACATACCAGAATAAACTCTGAAAGGGCTGTGTCTCCTACAATGACAGGGGAAGTCCTGATGCCTGGCCTCCCAGCATCTATTCCAAACTCTCAGAAGAAGGTACCTAGAATCCAACTGTGGCAAGATGATTTATTCAGAGTAATTTCTGCACCCAAAAGGGCTTCCCGTCCCTGAACTGGAGTTACTCCCTCTCCAGGCCTCTTGGCATTGCATTCACTCTTAGCCATGTATTTAAGAGGCTCAAAGATTCCTTCAACTTGGGATTTTCATGGACATTTTTGTCCCAACTTAAAAAATTATTCTTACCTTTTCCCCACTAACATGATCAAGGAGGCAGAATCTCAAAGTGATTAAAATCATTGCTACAAGATTCTACCATACCTGAGTTTCTTTT
>PVHX01023585.1:0-25475 GCA_004024805.1 Geosciurus inauris
AGCCTGCTATCCTACTCCTTGGTCTATACCCAGAAGACTTAAAAAGAGCATACTACAGTGACACAGCCACTTCAATGTTTATAGCAGCTCAATTCACAAGAGCTAAACTATGGAACCAACCTAGATGCCCTTCAAATGATGAATGGATAAAGAAACTGTGTCATATATACACAATGGAATATTACTCATCATTAAAAGAGAATAAAATTATGGCATTTGCAGGTAAATGGATGGAGTTGGAGAATATCATGCTAAGTGAAGTAAGCCAATCCCCAAAATCCAAAGGCCGAATGTTCTCTCTGATAAGTGGATGCTGATCCATAATGGAGGAGAGGACACAGGAAAAATGGAGGAACTTTGGTCAAAGGGGAGGGAGGCAGGAGGGAGCATGGGGACAGTAAAGATGATGGAATGAGGTGGAAATCATAGCCCTAGCTTCATGTATGACTGTATATATGATGTGATTCTATATCACGTACAACCAGAGAAATGAAAAGTTGTGCTCCATCTATGAATCAAAATGAATCAAAATGCATTTTGCTATCATGTATACCTAAATAGAATAATTTTTTAAAAAGAATACAAATAATTAAAAAAGAAATCACAGACAAGGGGAGCCTACTATATAGCAACAGCCTAGAAATCTCTGCTTTCCTACAATGTATTCATCTTTCCTTAAGCACTCAAATTTCAAGTCATTCCTTAAATTTCTAATTTTAAAGATAACATAAGTGTCTTATTAATTAAATGTTTCTATGCAATAAAAAAATCTGCTTTTGACTGAAATTCTGTTGTGAATTTATCTGTAAATGTACAAAAACTCATTTTTTAGGTGAACACCTAAAATTCATCTGTCTTCCTCCAATATTCACCCTACTTCTTAGGGATACTAAAATCAGAATTAGAGAACATCAAGGCAAAGCGTCTATGGAATTTGATATAAGATAGCATACTCTGATATCTGCCCACATCTTACTAAAATAGCTTCTGGGTGTTATGGAATAAGGATTTGGGGGTTAGTGCTTTAACCCCCAAAGTGACATCCTTCAGGTATGAAAATCACGCTAGCCCTACGTTCCAGGATATAAATAGGCATAGTAATCAATTTTTTAAGTATGCACTTAGGAATGCCTGTCTACAAAGTATCAACTTTAAAAGAACTTATTTTAGAAACACATGCCTCAAATCACTAGTAGAAATGCTTTTTATGACAGTTTCCTTTGTCTTTCATCTAAGCAGCCAGCCATATGTGACTTTATGAGGGACGTCTATTTTGTGGCACTAGTCTAAAAACCTCAAATTCAAAGATGTTCATGACACTGATTCACATTCATTAATGGCATGGGGGTAAGTACAAATTCTCAATGTTTTTTTTCCTTAATGGGTATTTAAAACAATGTTTGGTTGCATTTTTTTTTATTTTAAAATATCCTAAATTATTGAAAGTCTTCTAGGAGTAAATTTATTAGTTTTCTCAGTATGTTTACAGATTCACTTTAAAAAGAAATAAAGAATTATACAATGCTGCCCAGCAAATGAGACAAGTTTAGGTTGCAGTATAACCTGAAATCTGTTTCCTGTCTGTGTCCTGCATGGAACTGTTTACTTGGACGTGGTGGTCTTTCTTAATTGTCCCCCAAAGGACATTTTTCTATCCACACAAATGTCACTATTAAGATCAGTCATGGCTTAGAGTTGACTTTCAATTGTGTGTTCCTTTAACCCTGTTTGCATGAGCTCTGGTGATCCGCAGAGAAATAAGCTTCTCTTCTAACCATTCACAAAGACTGTCTAGCTGGCCTTCCTCTGAGGTGCATCTCTCCGCTGAGGAGACAGTGTGTAGGCCCACTACTTCCAACTTTCTGCCCACGTGGGGCCCATAACAATCTTTATATACTCTGAAATTCCACTCTACCTATATCAGAAACTTAAGGTGCTCTCTTTAGAACTTTTCCCCTGGGAACACATTCTAATTATTTGTCTCAGTTTTAGATGAGGCCTCAAAAGGTCAAAAATAAATAATTTTAGCAGCCATGTGCAACTGCAGAAACCAAGTGCTACCCTTCTTGTTTAAGATGTGCTGAGGACATGAACCCCCATTTGAGATTATATCCATAAAAACAATAAAAAGAACCAAGTTTGAAGATAACAATGTCTTAGCAGCAGTCTTAGAATGATATGGGTTTCCTGTCCCTGCCTCATTAGAGTGTGGAATGTACACTGACACTCACCTCAAAAACCAGCGACAGGGTTTCAAGAACACCATTCAGAAAATCCTCCTCTGAAATCTGGGGTTTGGGGGCATTCTGCAGAGTTTTATCCCACAGGACCAACTGTCTATCATCACCACATAAACCTATGTATTATTATTAAAATAATAATGTTCCCAAAAGAAGAAAATAACTCAACAGTTGACCTTGCTATTAGAGTAACATATGACAAATACTCAAGCAAAAGTACAAGGTTTTAAAGGAATTAAAGAGAAAACAATGATTAGAGGATGACTGGAGAACTCTGTGGAAATTTATAAGAACAAAGGTTTTGTAGGGCAGTAGAAGGTGAATTGTGAATTGGAATTACCCAGAAAACTTGCTTCTGTTCTGACTGGATGTCATTTATGTGCTTTCTCTAATGAACAGGAGACCAAGCCCTGGACAATGGCAGGAGGTTGAGCATTGCGGAACATAATGGGAGCAGGAATGTCAAAGGGTATATGACCAAAGATGGACTGGAGAAGATCAAGGAAAATCTGATGACTTTTTATGCTACCAAACTATTCCAAAGTGTGATTGTATGGGTGAAGATTTTTCTTTTTCCTTAATGATTTAAAGGTGGAAGCAATCACTATAACTGATAATGGGAATATTTGCCAATACTGAAATATATGTGGTAATTTAAGTATACATGACACAAGATTTTGTTATACAAGTGAACAGGAGTCCTGATTTACACATTGAAATGATACCTGAGAGAAACACTGTTTTAGGGTTTAATTTTCTCTTAAAACCATAAATTTCCAGAGAAAGGACAAATGGGACTGATCTGGGTAATAAGCTTCAGTATTATCTTCTACATTTTAATTCAAAGGTACTTCACTTAATATCTCTGGAAAAAATGTATTGCGTATATAGGAACATTTTATTTCTTCATGAGCCATAGAACTTATTTTTTTTTCCCATACTAGTTTCCCCCACTCCAGTGCTAGGGATCCAATCCAGGGCCAGGGTCTCCCACAAATTAGGACAGCACTGCTACAACTGAACCATATTCCCAACCCTCCTTACTAATTTAATTCACAACATGCTAAGTCAAATCTTGTAGTTATGAGAGTTTTTAAAATTTTGTGATATGCTTTGAGATTGTATTACTTCAGAGGAAATCAAAGATGGAATATGTCTTTTCCTACTACCCTGCAATTATTTAAAAAAAAAAAAAAAACTTCAGTAAAGTTAATAGACAATGCCTTAAATTCCTTCAAGAGATCCAAATCTATGTTCACTTACTTGGAAAAAAAAAAAAAATCTTTGCCTCTAACTTTCAAGAGTGAATTTTGTTGGAATTTGCCCTTGAGGTGACTCTCTAAAATCACCACTTCCACAAACATTCTTTTCGTATTGTCACATCTAAAGAAGATCTTTCATCCATTTCATTTATAATAGGGTGCCTCCTCTCTCAGTGTGTGCTTAAGCCAGAGCATAGGGCACACCAGGAGAGCTCCCACTGCACTGAATACTGGTGAAGCTATAACTTCAAAGAAGATGTCACTGTTTGTCACAATAGGGTGGCAGCTGCAAGACAGGGAACTCAAGGGTTATGTCCTCAATGATTCATATCCTTTGTGACTGCAAAATAGACTATGTAGTGATTTCTGTTATATTCTCTATTCCCTGGTGTCATTACCAATAGGAGAATTTAAAAAGGAAAAGACAAGCAAGTATCACCAGAATACAACTTGTTCCTGTAACTGATGAAATTTTGAAACTTGAAATTTCAAGACTTGTCACTCTTTCAAGTGTTTTTGTTTTGTTTTGTTTTGTTTTGTTGTGTGTGTGTGTGTTTTATCAAGCTATACCTTATGTCTTTTGTTATTACATGGTTTGAGGGATAGATATGTTGTCACCTGTTTTGGAATACTCATTGAATATTCCTGAGTCACAGCAAATGGGAGGAATGATTTCCCAGGACCTTTTCCCTTCACCTTCTCACATACTTATTACTATTTCTTCTAATAAATACAATTCTCAGTCTGCTCATTATGCTTCCAACTTAGCAGGTAAATACATAGTGCACAATATATAAGGTTTTCTGTCACTCTTTAAATATGAAAATACATTAGAACAACCATAGTCATGTTTGAGTAATTGAGAATTAGCATAACCCAAAGTCAGTGACACAAAACAGACCATCCTAGCAATAAAAGCCCAGTCTTTGGGCCAAAATAATCTCTGGTACACAGATTACTTTGTACCTTACTCAAAACACAGATTCTGCTAAAAGTAGACCAGAAGAAAGCTACAAGCAGAAATACCTTTGACTCACACTCTATAGTCCTTAAACAATCTCTTGCTGTATATATTGTTATATATTCAAGATATATAATGTACAATTTGAGTAGTACTAAATTCATCCATTAAAATTTAGTGAAAGACAAGGTTGCTTTTGAACACAGCCTACTATCATTCTATTTTCAGATTTATTAGAAGCCATTTATTTTCAGTAAGGCAAACATGTCAAACATTTTTTTCAAAGTGATATTGATTATTAATGGGGATTAGTGCTTCTCACTTTTTTGGGGGGGCATGCCATACTGGAAGTAGAACCCAGGGCACTCTACCAGTCAACTGCATACCCTACCCTTTTTATTCTGAGACAGGGTCTCCCTAAGTTGCCCAGGCTGACTGACCTCGAGCTTGTGACCTTCCTGCCTCAGCCTCCCAAGTTGCTGGGAACAAGCACCTAGTGCTTCTCATTTTAATCCAAATTCTAATAAACCAGATAACAATACACAGACAAAAGAGTAATTCCTGTAGAGCCAAGTCTATAAATCAGGCACACTGGATATTACTTAGTATTTACTCTCAGCAAGAGTTTTATACATTAAGTATAATGGGCTCAAAAGTAAGTTCACATTCAAATCTATGAGAAATCTAATTTTGTGAATTCACTACTCCCAAAATTATGATTCTATAAGATATTTACTTAACATTGGTCTCCTAACAACATAAAATCAAGTGAAAGATTTTAACTGGGACCTTAATCATGTGAATTCTCACGAAGACTCAAATGTCATAGTCCTTTATTTCCTTGATATTTCCCTTGGGGTAAAAGTTCAAATTAATTAGCATATTATTAAGTGCCTGCTATATACAGGCATTGGTTTACACAATGTCATAATGTGTAATCTCATTTCATTTTTAAATGAAAAAACAAAACCTAAAACAAAATAATTCTCAGTGGTATGAATGAGAGGGGAATTTGTTGAGACTTTTGAAACCATTGAAGTCCTGGTTTAGGTTATACAAAGTGTGAGTAAATACATTTTTATGGATTGTGTTCCCAGAAAGATTTTGGCTTGATTATTTGAATAGGTACAGTTGCCACATTTCCTGAAACAAAGTGAATTTGTTTCACATCTGTTTTGTGTCCGCAGTACTTTACATTATCTTGATATAATGGACATTTGTTTTGCTTACTCTTAGCCTGTAGCCCTGAAGTCTGCTTAGGATTGCTTTGCGTTTATCCTAGGTGCTTCTGTGATTTCTCCAGGAACAGTAAAAAAGGTATGCATGCCATTAACAGTACTGTTTCAACTTTGATCTTTATCTCTCTGCTTCTAAGTCTTATACACTTTCACATTCTCACAACTAGGATTTGTAGACATTACCTCAGCGATGTGCACTCTAGTAAGCTTCTCTAGCCTTTACATCAAGGGTTTCTGGAGAAGCTAGGGAGGAGGTAACACATTTCTATAGTTAAACCCTGTCATACTAATACTTCTTCCTAGCAATGCTATTTGGACATGTCAAAACAAAACTTTAACTACTGCAGCTCTGCCTCACAATGCCTCTAGGACTTTTTTCATTGTGTACCTCCCCTCACTTGTGATTCATTTCTTTCTCTACAAATCATTCGTTACTTTAGAAAAATTAACATTAATAATAAACATCTTAGAAATAACAAAGGGCCTCGGGACCCACTTCCCCTTCCTTAAGGTTCTATAATTCCCTCTCCCTTTGGAGCCAAACTTCATGTAAAGTGCATTAATATATCCTGCCTCTAGGTCCTCACTACCCATCCACTCTTTAGTTTGTTTCAATTTGGCTTCTGCCTTCAGCACACCTTGTTGAAAAAGAAGCGTTCTCATGAATGACTTTCAGTTTTTCCAATCCCATGGAAGTTTTATGTTCATGTTATTCAGAATCTCTGCAGCACTTGACATAGTGGCAGTATTTTTCCTCATAATATTCTAACTCCTCTGAGCCTTCATCCCCCTGCCTGTTGCGGCTTGTACTCTGATGTCTCCCCATTTAGCTGAACTATCAAATTTGGAAGTTATGGGTGTCAGAACCTAGGTTTCTCTTATTTCTCTATATTCTGCCTTTGGTTATTTTATCTTTTGGGCCTTAAATATCATCTATATAATTAAGACCACTCTCCCACCCAAAAGAGAAATACAATTTATTTTGTTTTAAAGTTAGAATTATAAAATCATTTAGGATCTTTTTACGCTCATTTTGAAATATAAAAAATATCAGTAGAAAAGCATTATTGTATTTTTACTAATTAGTATTTGAATATCCTCATCTAAACATGTCCTAATATGAATTTTGTTTTCTTCTGAATTATTTCTCTTCTCTAACTTCTCAGTGTCTGTTGAGGTACTGAGCACATCATGAATGCTAACACAGCACAGCTCTATGTTTGGTGATGCATAATGATTTAAACTATTATATGACATATGCCATTCTATTTGTGATCCAGAACTCACTTATTAGAAACCTAAGAAATACATAAAATATTTAAGTGGCATAAGAGACAACATATGGTAATGAACATGTACCAGTTGGTACCACATTCAGAGAAAGATAAATGTCAACTGGAGTAATCTAAGAAACTAGATCTAGAACATCCTTTCATCCAAGATCATTATGTTAATAATTCAAAAGAACTTCAGTATAGTTCTATTTATTGTATGTTATCAAAAGTTTTAAATATGAGCCAGGTGCTATGGCTCAAGCCTGTAATCCCATCACTTAGGGAGGCTGAGACAGGAGAATCACGAGTTCAAAGCTAGCCTCAGCAATGGGGAGATGCTAAGCAACTCAGTGAGACCCTGTCTCTACATAAAAAACACAAAATAGGGCTGGGGATGTGGCTCAGTGGTCGAGTACCGCTGAGTTCAATCCCCAGTACCAAAAAAAAAAAAAAAAGAGTTTTAAATATGATCAACCCTTTGTCCCATCAATTCCATTTAAAATTATTTTCCTTGCATTTAATTTAATCTGGAAGCATATTATTCACCACAACCTAACTACAAGTGCATGCACTGCTAATTAAGGAGACTAGTTTGATACATTGTTATGAGAGGATACTAAGTAGCATTTTGAAGACAAGTATGTGTATATGTCCCAATTACATAAAACTATATTTGCAAAAAAAAAAAAGCTGGAAATAAACTTTGTAAAGTGAGATGTCAATAACAAAATCTGAAAGTAGATTTGGGGTAATATTTGATGATGTACACTTCTTTATATTAAAATTCTTTACATTGTATATTAAGTATGTATATAAAGTACTTGTCAAATCTGTTAAGAAAAAGTTATACTATTAAAATGGTGGTGGTGATTCTTCCTACCCAGAAACTATTGCTGAACCATTTCGTGCACCATATAAATTAAATCCTTGACTCACTGGTGTGATGTATTTTCTTAATATATGTAGTAATTTATCTTGTAAACTAGAAAGAAATTAACTCCAATACCTTTTGGTTTATTATACATCCACATGCAGCCGTGTTATTAGTGGTGATTTTTATAATAATGACAGAAAGTACACACACATCACCTTAATATTCTTGGTGTTTCATTACACTGACTTTTTCTATTGGCTCCTAACTTTAACAATGATGATGATGATGACAGTAATAACAGTAATAAGTACTTGAGCATGAACTGTATGTTAAGTTCTATGTTAGGTTCTTTGGGTGTATTTTGCAATTTTAGTTAACAGCATACAATAATACTGCTGATAATATCTCAAGAAAAAACTGAGGTTTAGAGTTATGAAGAAATTCTCCCGAGGATATGTTGCTAATAAATAGTATAGCTTGTAATCACACCCAGTGCAGTGTAATTCCAAAGTTCATCAAAACTTAGTTTCCATGTGATGACAAAAAGATGGCTTTAGATTTGGAGACTACTGTACAGAAGGCCTCCTCTCCTCTTGACTAGTTCATTTTTTCTCAGTCTCCAAGGTCACTTTATGCCACAAATCATCATCATTTAAAATGTTATGCTGGTAATGATAAAATAGAAGTGGTCAAAGCCCTTGGTAACGAGAGTAAAATTAAAGTCTTTGTAACAAATGAAAATCAAGTTCAATTTAGAGATTATCTTTGCAACTTTAAATGTACACAAGTTTGAATTTATAAGCAGGCTAACTATGATGGAAACACTTCCCTGAAAATTATTTGTCAAAGTCTTTAATTAAAGGGTTGAATAGTTTGTCACTTAATACCCCTTTATGGAAAAGTGAGAGATCTTGGAGTAACAAGTCAAGATTCATTGGAATGAGGGAAAGATCTCTTTGCTGACTAGATTCTAATATTCTTAATGCTGGCATTTTGATTCCCTGAGGCCTAAAAAATTATTTAGCTGCATAAGTTTAGAAAGATTCAGTTGTCCTGAGGAATTGTACTGGTCTTTGTTAGAATCTTTTAACTCATTATCAAAACAAAGGAATGGCAGAATTTTAGAGCTAGAAATGGACTGTTGGAAGAACCTAGTTCTATTCCCTTGTTTTAACAACGGAAAATCGTGAAAATGTATTCCAAAGCAGTTAAGTTAAAGCAGTTGAGTTACTAGCTCAAATTTTCATATCCAGCAAAGCTAGATTTGTCCAGGAGCCATATGAACTCTTCAGCACACTAAAATTCCAGGTTATGAATATAAAAATGAATATTGACTTGTATAATGTATAAAAAGTACTTGTTTGTATAAATCATTTGCTAGTCCTAGAAAGACATGCTCAAGGTTTTACAGCCAGCTAGGTGACATCAAGCCACAGTGAGCCTTCTATAATTTCACTGCTACAATTAAATCACAATTATTGATTCAGAATGTTAAACACAAATCTTTATCTGTTTGCATTCATATATTATGTAGTGTTTAAATGGAGAAATCATTTGTATTATAGTCTTGTTTGTTCTATTGTAATAAAATCAGTTAATCCAAAGAAATTATTCTAAAGTACTAATATTAGCTGATATATGTACATTTGAAAGCAAAAAACTGAATTTAATGCTGTTTCATATTATCTAGTCACAAAATCAGAGAAGACTTTAGAACTTCATGAAAAAAATTCACACAGCAGTTTGGCCATCTTTGTATATGTGGTCAGCAAGAAGAGTCACCCACTCAACCAAGGCTATGTGACTTGCCCTAGGGATGTAATGAGGCCAACATATTTCCTGAAAACTTGTCTTGCCAAAAGGTTTCCCTGTTTACAATATTTCCCTGCATACTAAGGTATTGCTCTGGCACGCTCTAAAGTGGACAAAGAGCCTGTTGTTACTACAACTCCCCTGCCCCCTTCATGTTATTTGATACCTCATAGCTACAAGGGTTCTGAAGATGTCTGGGTGCTAAAGCAAAGAAATGGAAAGATGCTGTTAGGATATTTGTACTCAGAGTCCTAGATGGGAAAGTTAGAAAACTTTGTGTTTTCTTGCAGTTTTGTACAGGTGAGGATATGTGGTATGCTCATTTTTCCAAGGTCCCTTTTCCACATCTTAATTGAGATCTGTTAACTGTATGTATGCATTTCCCAGCCCTGAGACCAGCATTTGGGTAGGATCTCATTTGTGGATTTTAGATAGTGTTTTTGATGTTGTTACATGTTAATGGGATCTATGGAGCATCATGTTAACCTTGGTGCTGCTTGGACTAAAATAAGAGGTCAATACTTACAGGCGCTCAAGTAGCACAAAAGTACAGGGGAAGTTGTCTATAAACATGGTCACAATTTCTCCCATCTCTATGCATGAATGCTATTCCTTCCACCAAGTATAGAGGTATATGTCCCCATCCCTTGAACATAGAATGGCATCATGATTTGTTTTGATCAGTAGAATGAGGCAGAGAGGACATTACAGAACTCTGAGCCCAGACCATGAGACCCCTTGTGACATGACCCCTTGCTCTCTTGAAAGTCATCTGCTATTGAAGAAATCTGTCTGTTCCTAAGGATGAAGGGCTCTACAGAAAAAGAAATAGACCTAGATGACTCTGGCAACCTTACTCATCTCAGGTGAGGCCACGGACATGTGAGTGAAGCCATCGTGGACTTTCTAACACATTCCATGTAGGGGTGAATGACTTCCCCACTGAAAACAGTCACCCCATCAGATTTCTGAAAGGTAACAAAGTGTGGCTCTTTCAGGCTACTATATTCTGGGGTAGTTATATACAGCAATCGATAAATGAAACAATCTTACTACAGTTGGCAAAGCACATAAACCGACTTCAGCTCTGCTACTCCCAGTAAATCTGCTTTTGTTCTGACTTCTTTGCTGCAAGTAACACTTCTGACAATGCCTTTCCTAGCTCATTTCTGAGATATTGTTCTCTGATTCTCTTCTAATATTACCACATGTACATCTCTATTGCTGAGTCCCTTTTTAATCTCACTATTAACTATGGTTTGAAGGTTTGGATTTTGTTTCTTTTCCTTTTTATGGTAACATTCTTTCTTGCATCCATTCAGAACTCAGACCTCTCTTAATCATCTATTCTCTACATCTCCAAAATTTCTAACTCAGGCCAGATTCCAAGATTCCAAGTGTGTCATTTAGAATCTCATCTTCAACTATGTGCTGGTAAACTATTTAATGCCTAAGTATTTCAAACTTAGCCTGAAAATTAAGCTCTGAATCTTCACAAGAGGGGTTTTCTACATTATTTAACTTACCCATTTACTTTCTACTCAGCCACACATCTGAGAGTGATCTTCCCCACAGCCCCCACCCACAGTCACTCTGCCATTTTACAATTCTAATCGGTTGCGTGTCTCTCAGATATATCCCTTCCTCTTTTCCTATTTAACCTCAGGCTCTCAATATTTATTACCTAAACTAAATAAATCATCTCCTAAATTGTTTCCTTGTCTATTCTTTACCTCAGTTAAAAGAATTTTTCTAAAATAAAGATATAATCTTGGAACTTCCTGCTTTAAATCACTAAAGGGCTTCCCTTGACTATAGCAAACCTTCCCATATGGTGTGCTGGGCAGATTAACGAGATGCACACTGATGAGTCTGTAAATTGTCAATAGGCTGCTCTCTGTGAGGAAAAGTGCATAAACACACACATGTATATATAAATTTAGTATATTTTACTGATATAAAGAATGTACAACATATAATTTACAAGCTTAGAAAATATGCAACACTCTTGTAATTCCATCTAGCCAACTGAATCTAACGTAGAGCTTTTATGGATTTCGCTGGACTGTTGTATCTGAAACATATGTAAAACCAAACTATGGTTGTTGTGGATAAGCAATTGTAGTTCTGACATGAATGCTAATGATATTTCTAGTTATATAAATGGCTATGATGAAAATGAACAATGACATGTCAGAACATCACTCAATAATCAATGATATGACTGAGATTACAGTTTCAAATACTGGAAGACTATTCCAACTTTTTGTACTATTCACAATACAATTCTAGACACAATATACTTTAAAGTGTAATCTGTGTTGGCATTTTCTCCAGCACTTTCTTAAGCCTAGACAAGTAAAAAATATTGCGATTGCTTGTCATTTTCTGTCTACACTTGCAGTTAGAGACTAATAAAGAGCTGTGGCTCAAAAAGCAGAATGTTTTTCATAAAATTATGAAAAGTGAATGGGCCATCAGGGTTGATGGAGGACAGGAAATTGAAAAAGTTGCCACCAGAATGCAGTTCTCTCTGCCACCCTAAGCAAACTGATTTTCATTGACATCATCTAACAAGAAAAATCAAAGTGAATCCATTTGGTCAGGGCTAGTGAGTTAGAACTGAGCAGTAACAGACCGTCTGTCAGCACTCTCCAGAGAAAAGGACCAGTGAGCTTCTTTAAGATCAAAAGTACTTCAAAAGCTTTTCCATCAGTGAATCTGGCAAAACACTAGACTATAAACTTTGTTGGAAACTTTAACAAGACTAGTCAGAGATTACAAACCTCAGTGATATGGGAGTCTCACAAAAAAGACTTACATGCTTCTTATTAGTATTTCCTTAACATAAGAAGGATCAACTAGCAATATTATCACCACTTCTGTAAAAGTAAGCCCCTATAGGAAACAACTTCAGAGCATTTGTGACCTTCTAAACATTACTAAAAATATACTTTGAATTTAAAAGCAAAACAGTAAAGACTGAGTTCTGTCTACACTGAACTGTGTAGTGTGATGGGGAACCCAATATATCTCTCATTTCTTAGGTTGTCTTTGGCAAATCATAAAACCCAGTAAGATTGGTAATTGAGGTCTGAAATTAAGCCAATCTAATCAATATGGCTGCACTACTTTCAAACTCACACCACTGGGTTGGACAAAGGCTGACAACAGACTGTAGCACACCAAAAAGGCTCTGCATTTGTAAAAATATCCTTGCTAGCAGGGATCTCAATAAAGATGCATTTTAACATCTGCATGCCATCCACGCTGAAGCCATATAATCCAGCTTGGCATTATCACCTTTTGTTCATATGATATGTATCACTGAGGTTGCCACAGATCAGTAATAAGTACATTTATTGAATATCTTAGTAAATGCTCATTATCACTAATTTTGTAACACTATTAAGCTTTTCATAGTAAATGAAGAAATTTATCAACGAGTTTAATGTCTTTACATTATATCACACTTTTAGAAAATCTTATATCTGATGTCTGTGTTTAGAGGTAAATACAAAGATTCATTGAGGTTGGAAATGGCAGAGTTAAATTTGAATGCAGACATTCCTAGGGTTTATATGTTTGGTCCTGTGGCAAAAAATAAAGACATGCTTCTAGCACTGAAGTTGCAGCTTCTGCAAGTTCATAGTGTTAATACTGGCCAGAAGTCAACAACAGCACCTTTAGGTAGAGATAAGAGGACTTTAGTTTCTCTCACTGTGTGCTGAAATATATATACCTGAAATAGTTGGACATCAATATTCCTATCTACAAATATTCAGACATTCAATGAGAAATTATGGAGATCCTCACTTCTTTTTGCTTACACTTTTGACAGGTATATTGCTGTTGATCTCATTCATTCAACAAATACTCATCAGAAAAATACTGATTGAACAAGACAAGCAGGGCTTTGCCACCCAATGAACATTTTAGAGAAGACAAACGGAAAAAAAATGTAAACACACAGATAACTATGACCGTGTTTCTTTCATAACAAGTTTAACACAGTGTGATGTGGAAGCTATAATTAACCCAAAACAAGACACTACATGTTATATGATTCATTAATATGAGAAATTGAGAATATCTGAATCAATAGAGACAGAGTAGACTGGCTATTGCCAGGGCCTGGGAGGAGAAATGAAAAGTGCTATTGAGTATGGAATTGCTTTTTGTGGTGATGAAAATGTTCTCAAATTAGATTGTGGTAATATTTGTATAATTCTGCTAATATAATAAAATCATCAAATTATATACCTTAATTGGAGGAATTTCATAGTATATGGCTTACACCTCAGCGAAACCAAGAAATCAAAATCAACCATCCATGTTGGCATCTCTCTATTGGATTAAAAGGGATAGATTTATCATATTGTGTTCCAATTTAATCCATAGAAACTAAAATGAGAAGCTAAAATAATTGTTATTAATGCTTCATAAAGCTTAAGCAACTTTTGAATTCATAATGAAATAGTCAAAAGCTGATGTCTGGAGCCAGATTACTTAGGTTTGAATTTTGGTTCTGTTAGTTACAAGATATATGATCTTAGATAATTGATATTTATTTTATTTGCTCTTCTGATTTCTGAGAGGAGATATAATAGTACCTAGTAAATGAATTACTATTTACCTAGTAATTGATTTGCTATTTTCTGCAGATCCAGTTTATATGATATAGTTTAAAATGTAGAATAACTATGTGATAGAGCCCCTAATTTCACAAATGTACTATCAGACTTGTGCCTTGATGTTATGTAAAGTTGCAGAAAGTCAGTTAAATGAGATGTTTTATAGCTTAGCATTCAATTAAAAGCCATTATATGTTTTTTCTATGAATATAAAATGGATTTTTTCCCTTGAAGGGACTACTTTGTTTTATTGTTGGCCTGAAATGTTTCTCATTTTGAATTTATTACCTCAATTTACACTTTATAGGTTTGTCAGTTGTAAAAGGGGCATATTGATGAAGGTAAATGATTCACATGATTATTTCTACTGATAGGAAAAAAAAAATTTTCTGGCCTCAGAGTACTTTAACCCTCTATCCCTCTGCTCCCTTAGAAGGTGGCTTTAATGTGTAGCTAGGGATGAGAATTACTGTTTTAAATGATACCAGACTTATGAATCAGATTCATATTGATAAGCAACAGAAACAAACTAGGGGTGATTTAAGAAGAGAAGGAATTCATTTATGTGGTAGTTAAAGAAATATCTTTGGCCTTTAGGAAGACCAAACACCCAGGCTGGTAGTCCATGTGCCTGAGCCAGTGTCCATATCACACTGTAGAAGTGACCCATGATGACACCATTGCCCTCTGCTGGGCAGGGACACCTAGAGACAGGCCTAGGTTTCAGGGGACCATTCTAGAGAAAAGTCAAACAGAAAAGTAGGCATTAAAGGAAATATTTGGCATAAGGGGGAAACCTGTGAAACTTTAAGCACAAACTGACAAATGCCATAAACATCACACAATTTAGGAAAAAGAATGTATTTAATTCACTTCATATTCCATAAGTTATCCCAAAGAAATGTTCATAAACTTTGAAGACATGATAATTGGCTTCACCTTTAATTAACCATTTTTAAACAGTCATCTCTAATGGGGATTATATTAAAGAATTATACAACTGAAATGTTAGATCTTTCAAATATAATATGAATTAGAAATACACACACACACATACACACAAACGTTTTAGTTAAATTAAATGCTTTCTGCTGGCTTTTGTTTGTTTATGCTTCCAATTCCCAGGTGGAGATGACTGATTCAGGAAAAGTAGTCAATAAATTAAGAACACTTGGTTTGCTGAATTGGGAGACAGAGCAAATAAATAAGAAACAATGGAGAAAGGAACCACTATAATAAAAACTACAGAACAACAAAGAACTTGAGGAATATGTTAGAAGATGAAAAGAACTCCCATGTTCTTGGATAGATAGAATTAATATTGTCAAAATGATCATACTACCAAAAGCACTATACAGATACAATGCAGTTCCCATCAAAATTCCAAGGACATTATTCATGGAAATAGAAAAAGTAGTCACAAAATCCATTTGGAAAAATAAACCCAGAATAGCCAAAACAATCCTTAGAAAAGCAAAGCAAGAGGCATCACAATACCAAACCTTAAATTATACTATAGGACTATAGTAACAAAAACAGCATGGTATTGACACCAAAACAGACATGAAGACCAGTGGTATAGAATAGAAGACAGAGAAAAACTCACAAACATATAGTTACCTCATACTTGACAAAGGGGCGTCTTCAACAAATGGTGCTGGGAAAATTGGTAATCCATATGTAGCAAAATGAAATTAAATTCCTCTCACCCTGCAGAACTCAAAGTGGATCAAGGACCTAAGTTTTAGACCAGAAACCCTGCACGTACTAGAATAAAATGTAGGCCCAACACTCCAACATATTGGCTCAGGAACTGACTTCCTGAACAAGACTCCTAAAGCAAAAGAAGTAAAATCAAAAATCAATAAATGGGATGGATTCAAACTAAAAAGTTTCTTCACAGTAAAAGAAACAATCAGGAGCATGAACAGAGCACCTACAGAAGGGAGAAAATCTTTACCACCTGTACCTCAGATATAGCATTAATCTCCAGGATATATAAAGAACTCAAAAACTTAACCAAAAAATTAAAAACTACACATCCACCCCCACACATACACACACAACACAATAAATGGGCAAAGGAACTGAACAGATATTTAAAAGAAATATGCATGGTCCACAAATATATGAAAAATGTTCAACATCTCTAGCTATTAGAGAAATGCAAATTAAAACTACATTGAGATTCTGTCTCACTCCAGTCAGAAGGCAATGATCAAGAATACAAACAACAGTAAATATTGGCAAGGATGTGGGAGAAAAGTACACTCACACATTGTGGGTGGCACTGCAAATTGTTGCAACCACTCTGGAAAGCAGTATGGAGATTCCTCAGAAAACTTGGAATGGAACCACAATTTGATCCAGTTATCTCACTCCTTGATATATATCCAAAGGATTTAAAATGAGCATACTACAGTGACACAGCCACATCAATGTTTATAGCAGCACAATTCCCAATAGCTAAGCTATGGAACCTAGGTGCACTTCAAGAGATGAATAAAAAAAAATGGTACACACACACAAACACACACAGGAATATTACTCAGCTGTAAAAAATGACTTTATGACATTTGCCATCAAGTTCATAGATCTGGGGACTATCATGCTAAGTGAAATAAACCAGTCTCCAAAAGTCAAAGATAAAATGACTTCTCTGATATGTGGAAGGTAACCTACAATAAGAGGGGTGTGAAAGGGAAGAACAGCAGTGGATTAGATAATGGGAAATGGAGGGAAGAAAGGGGGAAGGGGATAGGAAAAGGAAAGAATACTATGCATCTGACATAATTTTCCTATGTATACATATCAAAGCAATATAGTGAATCCCACCATCATATACTTCCATAAGAATGGGATCCTATTTAGAAGAAATATTCCATGCTTGTATAATTATATCAAAGTGGATTCTGCTGTCATGTATAACTAAAAAGGACCAATTTTTTAAAAAGAGGAGCAGAGAGAGAAAAGAAATGACAATGGAAAAGTAGTTTCATCCTTATTAGCAGTTTTGAGAAGGGTGACAAATTATTTGATTTTGATAGCAATCCATCTTTCTATCATGGAAATGATAAACAAAAGATCCCTGAATTGGAATTGGACATACTCTAGCCTAAAAGAAATTTATGTAATTAGTCTTTAAACTACTGAAGACATTTAATAATGTAAACTGAAAGATTTTTAAAGAGCAGCTTTTCTATGTGAAAATAAAAGCGATGGGAGCAAAACACAAACTTTGACATTTGACTGCGTTTGTAATCTTGACACATTTGGTAAACATTTTGATAATGTTGACTTCAAGTTTAAACAAACGGCCAGGGGTGTGTTCAAAACTTGGCTTTCTTAAACTTTATCTTTACATCTAATTAGTTGCATCCCTAACTGCTCAAAGAAAATATTTGATTAACACAAGAATCAATAGCTCCACTTAGCAGAGTTCCAACTTTGAAGTTTAAATACAGAGCAAGTAGAGGATAATTAAACCAGCATTTCTCAATAGGTGCACATTTCATTTATTCATTTTCTTTCTCTCCTCATTTGATACATTTTAAATTTTCTCCTGGATGTTAAATGATGCCTTAATTAAGTAGACACTTCCCATTTATTCTTTGTTACACCTATATTATCAAAATATATTCTGTGAAGGTATTATATTTGCACTGTTGTATACACAAGAATTTAAAAACACATGGTTGCTGCTGTTTAAACGTTCTCATTCAGCAGAAACTATAACATAATGGATTGAAACTATCTATAATAAATGCACAACGGTGATACCTGGAAGACCCTAGGAAGCTCTCTAGGAGGAGGAGGTAATTATTACCTTACAGAACCTTGTCAGATTCCTTTCAGGAGATAGCACAGGCTGCTAGCCTTTAGTGGAATTGTAGAGTTGGATAAGTAGCCATGATAAATTTAAAAAGTAGAAGTTGCAGTAGGAGGAAAAAGCTTGAACAAGGCAGAGAATATTCTGAAACAAATAGATTGGCATGGAGCTCTTCATTTTTCTACAATTCAATTTTTCTTTTTAGATATCACAATTTAGCAAACTGAAGAAACCCTCCAGAATCTTGCCACATCACTCTTCATAGATAATTCCCTAAGATTATCACCATCTGCTACATATATTGAAGAAGAAAGTATGGCAGTAGCTTGATTCACTGATGTATAAATTAACCTTGAGGGAAAAAAAATCTATGCCAAATATTATCGCTTGGTAGCTTTTAAAAATTGATATGGGAATTTTTTGGTACATTGTAGTCATATTCTATAGATAACAAAGATAGAATTATTACTGTGAAAATATGCAGGTCATGATGTGAGCACATCTTGAGAAAATTAAGGACATTTTAGTACATAGTATAACGAACTATCCAATGGGAGCCTTAATCACTGGGCTATTCCTCTTTTCAATGCAGAAAAAACAAACCCAATCTAAGAATCATGATTAGAGCCAAAGAATAGTCAGGTCCCAAAAAATGTGAGGCAGCCCAATTTATTAAGATCCAAAGTAACCCTACCAAATAGTTCCTCCAAATCAGAGGCAAAAATAAATAAATAAATCAGACTGTTGAATTACTGTTTCTCAGCTACTGTGTTGTCTCTTCACACTGTACATCTATCTACATCTTCAGCTTACGTTCCAGCCACAAAATCAACAACTCACTCTTTCCATGAAGGTATTTTGGGGCTTGTGCTGAAACATGGATTATCTTTACTCCTGTTTATTGCTAGTTCATTTTCTTTTTTCCTTTCCTTTCTGTTCCCACTACCAAGCAAATACTCTCTAGCTATTTATTTATAATTCTGGTAGCCAGGGAAAAGGAAACATCTAATTCTTATGCAGCTTTTTCCAGGATATTGACTGCTTGAGTTACAGGCCAATTCAATATAATCATGTTTAACCAGAGGGATGGCATTCTTGTCAGACTGTCCTGTCAACTTCCACAAAAAGAAATTCTGAAGACTATTGTAATGCTCATTTGTTTTTCAGAATATTGAATTTTATAATAAAATCTGAGAAGGTTTGCAGTTTATAAAACATGCATGATTTTTTTCATGTTTAAAGATCTAGTAAGCAAATGATTTGTAAGACATAGGTAGAAACCATGGAATATATTGACTAAAGTAACATATTAATGCTAACCATAGGAGAACTAAAACACAAAAAATACCTAATATTCCTAAGGCCCGTGGAAGTACTTGTGGTGTGCTAAATGTTAAGAATGTTGGAGGGACTGCAAATTAGTGTAACCACTCTGGAAAGCATTATAGAGATTCCTCAAGAAACTAGGAATGGAACCACCATTTGATCCAGTTATCCCACTCCTCAGTATATATCCAAAGGAGTTAAAAATCATCATACTACAGTGATGCTGCCACATCAATGTCTATAACAGCACAATTCCCAATAGCTAAGCTATAGAACCAACGTAGATGCCCATCAACAGATGAATGGATAAAGAAATTGTGGTATATATACACAATGGAGTATTACTCAGCCATAAAGAATGACTATGACATTTGCTGGTAAATAGATGGATCTGGAGACTATCATGCTAAGTGAAATAAACCAATCCCCCCAAATTAAAGGTTGAATGTTTTATCTGATATGTTGATGCTAACCCACAACAAAGGAGGGAGGGGAAGGATAGAAATTCAGTGGATTAGACAAAAGAGAATAAAAACAAGGGATAGAAATAGGAATAGGAAAGAGTAGAATGAATCTCACATAACTTTCCTATGTACATATATGAATGCACCACAATGAATCTCAACATTGTGCACATCCACAAGACCAGGATCCTAATTAGAATAATATGTATTCCATGCTTGTATAAATATATTAAAATAGATTCTATTGTCATGTATAACTAAAAGGAACATTTTTAAAAAATGTAGTAAAATAGGCATAAAGCGTGCAAAGTGCTCGATGATCACAAATACTTAAATCCCAAAATACCTTTGTGACACCCACTCTGGTTCCATATCTTTCCCACCCAAGCAATAGAACCAAAACCAAGTTTGTTCCACAGACTACATGTCAAGCTACAAACCTTCCAAGGCATGCTTGTCCTTGTGTTTCTCTAAAACAAGTTTGTGACATTGGCCCAAGGCACCTTTCATCTGTGCACCCTCTTGCACAAATCTAAACTGTCACCAGGA
This sequence comes from Geosciurus inauris, assembly GCA_004024805.1. Lineage (NCBI taxonomy): Eukaryota > Metazoa > Chordata > Mammalia > Rodentia > Sciuridae > Geosciurus > Geosciurus inauris. The sequence goes on from PVHX01023585.1 coordinate 20,464, forward strand.
ACCACACCATCGAGAAAGGTAAGAGAAGGGCAGGATGTGGGCATGGTACTACACCCAGGATTCAGGCAGGGTGCTCCTTCCACCCCCTCATCTACTGTCCTGTGAGTGTTAACTCATGCTCTTTCTCCTTGCCTCCCATTGTGTGTTTAAAACATATTTTCATTTGTTCTGTGAGCCTTTCTGTTTTGTGACCACCAGGACCACTTTCATGATACATTACACGAAGGCTATGAATGAATCAACATAATGCCCCACAAGACGTTGACTTTCCCAAGACTCAAGTAGGTTTGTTACTTAATATTAACCATATGAAATATAATAGTCAGAAAAAAGTAGTCTGCAAGAAACTGGAGGGAAAGCCTTAGAATAAAGGGAATTTACTGCTTATCTTCATATTCTTTTCAGTATGGCTTAGGATAAAACCACGTTTCTATTTTTAAAAGCTAGTTGTATTTATCTGTTCCATTATGAAGAATGATACTTCTAATCAGGATCCCTTCCTATTAATGCAAATCCATCAATACTTCCACTTTCCAAAATATACATCTAAGCTCTATTATTAGTCTGGTCAAATTTGTTTGATAAACCCCATTATTTTCACTATCCCCAAATAGAAATTGATGTGTTTGAATTCATCTTGCATTTTAGTTATTTTCACTAACATTTAAAAGAAATGTTTTTATGAATTGTGATAGACCGTTCTTAAAACATGTATGTAATTACTCATTGTTTAAGTAGAAAGTGACTTAATATTCATGTTGCCCTATATTTTCATGGTAAATAGATAACCCTTGTCCACAGAACTGTCATTCACAAGACCCCCTTGATATGTTTTAGCAAGTTTTCATGTTTATTATTGTTGTGTGCCCTGATCCCCTTGCGCTACATTCTAAGCTGAGTGATCTACTGCCAACCAGCATCAATTCTCCAAATCTAAGTGTGCGAGGGAGACAAATTTGTGTGATTCGAAGACACACTGGCAATCTGTCTGCTTCTGTTCCCCCGAAATAAAATAACTAGCAGGGCAGTTTGGCTAGGGGGTGGTGGGAGGTACATCCTGCTTCTCTCTTGATATTTTAAAAAGAACACGGGTTAGTGGGGTATCAGACGACTACTCTTGTCTTTCCTACAGTAGCTTGGAATTGATATCTGAATTACTGCTTATGGTTTCTATATAGTTATTCCATTTTTCTATTAATGCCACAATAAATTACTACAAGTTTAGTTGTTTATAACAATGACAATTTCTTATTTTTCAATCCAACATAGATTGGCCAAAAGCTGTGTTCCTCTGGAAGATCAAGGAAGGATTCATTTCATTTCCTTCAAGCCACCTTCCTCCACTTTCCAAACCAGCAATGTTGCATCTGTCTGAACCTTTCCCACTATCATATCTCCCTTAGACTACAACCAGGAAAGCTTTTCTTTTTGTATGAACCCAGATGTTTATATTGGGAGCATCCTGATAATCCAAGATAATCTACCCACCTCAAGGTCCTTAATTTAGCACATTTGCAAAGTCTTTTTTTTTCTGTGAGAGGTAGCATATTGGACATCTTTAGAGGACTACTGCTCTTCCTACCATACACTCCATCCTTTAAAGGATCTTACATTTTCTCCATTGTTTTTAAATAGTCAGTGCATTTTTTCTTGCATTTTGGAAGTTAAACATATGTACACCATTGTATTTTAGAAAGATAACTGAAAAACTTGGGCAAACAATAATGATACTAAGTTGCATATCAATTCAGCTCTAGTATGAATTATTAGTGTGATATGAATGAAAACTTAAGCTATGAAATACTTATCATTCCTCCCCATTTATTGGTAATATCACCACAAAACAGTCACCAGTTGGAGTCAATTGACTATTACATCTTTTCCACAAACTACAGGCAAGAGAAAGTGCCAAGAATTTAAACAATTTAAGCAACTAGATTTCTACTTGAGGCAAAGGATGGATTCTGGAAGATCATAATTAAAACTACATCTAGGGGCTGGGATTGTAGCTCAGCGGTAGAGCGCTTGCCTCACATGCGTGAGGCCCTGCGTTCGATCCTCAGCACCACATACAAAGCAATAAAACAAAGACATTGTGTCCATCAACAACTAAAAAAATATTAAAAAAAAAAAACTACATCTAAATCCCACTGAAAATGTTGAAGTGGCTATTGTACAGCTGTCAAATACAACCTCTTTTGCTTTCCAATATTAGGTAATTATTTATCAACTCTATGTTGTGAAAATAATTGTTATATTAAATGTAGTATTTTTTAATTTTTTATTTGTTCTTTTAAGTTATACATGACAATAGGATGTATTTTGACATATACTACATAGCGTATAAATTCCCATTTTGTGGTTGTATGTGATGGGGAGTTACCCAGATTGTGTATTCATACATGAACATAGGAAAGTTATACCTGATTCATTCTACTGTCTCCCATTCCCATCACTTCTCCCTTCCCTCACTCCTCCCCTGTCGAATCCTGTGAACCTCCACTCCTCCCCTCCCCACTGCCTATTAAGAGTCAGCATCCACATACAAGAGAAAATATGCAGCCTTTGGTTTTGGGGGAACTGGCTTTTTTCATTTAGCATTATAGTCCCCAGTTATATCCATTTACCAACAGATGCCATAAGTTCATTCTTCTTTATGGTTCAGTAATATTCCATTGTGTATATGTACCACATTTTCTTTATCCATTCATCTGTTGAAGGGCACCTAGGTTGCTTACATAGCTTAGCTATTGTAAACAGAGCTGCTATAAACATTGATATGGCTGTATCACTATAGTATGCTGATTTTAAATAATTTGAGTATATACTGAGTGGTATAACTGAGTCAAATATTGGTTGCATTTCAAGTTTTCTAAGGAATCTCCACATTGCTTTCCAGAGTGGTTGCACCAATTTGCAGTCCCACCAGCAATGTATGAGTGTAACATTTCCCTCACATTCTTGCCAACATTTATTGTTAATTGTTGAACATGTTTTCATATTTGTTGATTGATCATATTTCTTCTGTGAAGTGTCTGTTCAGTTCCTTTACCCATTTATTGATTGGATTATTTGGGGGTTTTTGGTGTTAATATTTTTGGAGTCCTTCATATAGATTAATCCTCTATCTGAGGTGTAAGTGGCAAAGATTTTCTTCCATTCTATAGGCTCTCTTTTCACTTCTTGATTGTTTCCTTTTCTATGAAGAACATTTTAGTTTGATAAAATCTCATTTATTGATTGGTTTTCCTTCTTGTGGTTTAGGAGTCTTGTTGAGAAAGTCAGTTCCTAAGTTGACATGATGGAGATTTGGGCCTACTTTTTCTTCTACTAGGTGCAGGCTCTCTGGTCTTATTCCTAGGTTGATCTACTTTAAGTTGAGTTTTGTGCATGGTGAGAGATAGGGGATTAATTTCATTTTGCTACATATGGATTTCCAGTTTTCCCAGAATGATTTGTCGAAGAGGCTATCTTTTCTCCAATGTATGTTTCTGTTGCCTTTGTCTAATATGAGATTACCATATTTATGTGGGTTTTTGTGTATTCTATTGTGGTACATTGGTCTACATGTCTATTTTGGTGCCAATACCATGCCATTTTTGTTACTATGGCTCTGTAGTATAGTTTAAGGCCTGGTATTGTGATGCCTCCTGCTTCACTTTTCTTGCTAAGGATTTCTTTGGCTCTTCTGGGCCTCTTATTTTTCCAAATAAACTTCATGATTGTTTCTTCTATTTCTGTAAGGAATGACATTGAGATTTTAATTGGAATTGCCTTGAATCTGTATAGTGCTTTGGGTAGTATGGCCAGTTTGATAATATTAATTCTGCCTAACCAAGAACATGAAAGATCTTTCCATCTTCTAATGTCTTCAATTTTTTCTTCAGTGTTCTGTAATTTTCATTGTAGAGGTCTTTCACCACTTTTGTTAGATTGAATCCCAAATATTTTTCTGAGGTTATTGCAAATAGGATAGTTTTCCTAATTTATCTTTCAGTTTATTCATCACTGATATATAGAAATACAATTGATATATAGGTGTTAATATTATATCCTGCTACTTTGCTGAATTCATGTAAGAGTTCTAGACGTTTTTTAGTTTTTTTTTTTTTGTCTTCTTAATATAGAATGTCTTCAGCAAATGGGAAGAGTTTGAGTTCTTCTTTTCCTATTTGTCTCCCTTTAATTTCTTTATTCTAACTGCTCTGGCTAGGGTTTCCAGGATTATGTTGAGTAGAAGTGATGAAAGAAGGCATTCCTATCTTGTTCCAGTTTTTAGAAGGAATGCTTTCAATTTTTCCCCATTTAGAATGATGTTAGCCTTGGGTTTAACATATATAGCTTTTACAATGTTAAGATATGTTCCTACTATCTATAGTTTTTCTAGTGTTTTGAACATGAAGGGGTGCTGTATTTTGTCAAATTCTTTTTCTGCATCTATTGAGATGATTGTGTACAATTCGTGTCTTTTGATGTGATGTGATGAATTAAATTTGTTGATTTTCATATGTTGATCCAACCTTCTATCCCTGGTATGAACTCCACTTGTTATGGTGCACTAATTTTTAATACATTTTGTCATATTTAATAATTTTTTCATCTAGATTCATCAGGGATATTGGTCTGAAATTTTCGTTCCTTGATGTGTCTTTGTCTGGATTTGGTACCAGGGTGATACTAGTCTCATAGAATGAGTTTGAAAGGATCCCCTCCTTTTCTACTTCATGGAATAATTTGAGAAGGATTGGTGTTAGTTTTTCTTTGAAGGTCTGGCAGAACTCAGCTGAGAATCCATCTGGTCCTGGGCTTTTAATTCTTGGTAGGCTTTTGATGGCATCTTCAATTTCATTGCTTAAAATTGATCTGTTTAAATTTTCTATGTCCTTCCGATTCAATGTGGGTAGATCATATGTCTATAGAAATTTTTTGATGTCTCCAAGATTTTCTATTTTATTAGAATATAAATGTTCAAAATAACATCTGATTATCATCTATATTTTATTAGTGTCTGT
>PVHX01023586.1:0-25661 GCA_004024805.1 Geosciurus inauris
CGATATATAGATTCAATGCAATACCAATTAGAATCCCAATGTCATTCCTTATAGAAATAGAAAAGGCAATCATGAAATTCATTTGGAAGAAAAAGAGACCCAGAATAGCCAAAGCAATCCTTAGCAAGAAGAGTGAAGCAGGAGGCATCACAATACCTGACTTCAGATTATACTACAAAGCTATAGTATCTTTGTGTTGTTGTTGTTGCTGTAATCAGTTCATATTACTCTTTCTGTGTTGTAAGTAGAGGTGATTGAAGAGGGTCACTTTACAATCTCATCAGTTTCAATCTAGACATGAAAACTTTTCCATATTTGTTCTCCTTCCCATGTTCACTTAGACACAGCATATTCCAGATGGTATAGCTAGAAAACCGTGTAGCCACTCTATTAGACTGGAACACCGCATTTCTACATGGACAGTGCTCTAGGAAGTTACTCTACCCTGCAAGTGAACTTGCATCAACAAGAAATATATCTTGGATACATTTAGGACACCTACAGAGCACATTTGTTAATATTTTCCTATATTTTCTCACTTCAAAAACTACAGTTGCTGTCCTTAAATTGTATTGAGATTGTGCACATAAATTTGGTGAATCATTTCTGGGGGTGCAGGGCTGGGGGATGTTTAGGCAAAACCATATAGATTTTGTTTGGTCTCAGGCTGTTTACCATCTTTTAATTCACAAAAATAAGTCATTTTATGTTGCTACAGGAAACAGACTTGTCTTTTACCTGATTTATCCTGTAGGAAACTACTCAAGGAATACATATGCATTTTTTAAACTATTTGCTGAACAGTTGATGTTCAGCTAAATGAAATTATTGTTAGTTCAAGACTATCTAAGTCCTTTGATCTGTCAATAAGGGAGTAGATGATAGTGAAAGGTTTCTTTTATCCCTGACTATTTTCACAAATAAGAACAGCCCATAAGAGTGATTTTGAAAAATTCCTAGTTGCAAACAGCAAAGATGCACTAAATAATTCAGCCTATAAATATAGACTGTATTCCTTAAAGGCAAAGAATGAATATAGTCAGCATATTAATGCTTTTCAGATTTTGTGTTGTGAGCTGCTTAGCAATTTCAAATGCATTCATAAGTGCTTTTATTTGAGAACTTTGGGCATTACATTTTTAAGCATATTGAATGAAATACAGGACATGAATACAGATGTTGATCTTTGACTTAAAATATTCCATATTTTAATAATGACTCCAGAGCTCTAAAATACCTAGGGGTCTATAAACCTGAATCAAATTCCTGTTATGTTTTTCTGTTTGAACTTTTAAAAGTCACACATTATCTTGGAATTTGTATTTTTATTGGTAAAATGTGACTAAAATGTAACAAAGTATGGTGATTTCAGTAAATAATATAGGGAAAAGATGAAATAGAAAGCATATTCAATGCATATTACATGCACTGCTCTGGAAAGCTGAATTAAATATAATTTTATAGTGCTTGTTATGACCAACACTATGCTAACAGTTCTTCTTATAGTATATGTTCTTCTTAAGCAAGGTACACTATTTGGGAGTAAAACAATTAAGAGTCTACCTACTTTCTCTGATTATTTAATAGGACTGTGCCCATATAATGGAAGTGGATGCTTCTGGTAGAAAAATCTTGAGAAAATGAGTCATTTCAGAGCAGTCGGTGTGTTTTTGCAGAAGAATAAAATAAGGAACAGTTTGAGGGAGAAAAGCTCTCATCAAGCCATGGAGCTACATTGTTAGTATGATACATGCTGTAGGTATAATGTTCTTATCTCCAATCCTCTTTGGGTTTCTTTGTAGTACCAGGTCAAAGTTATTGGCAGGGGCCCAATATATGCACGATGAAGGTCAAGTCCTTTCCAATCTTGCATTAGTCTTTTCCATTCTAAGGGACAAAGACCTGAATAAAAATATGTATCTCATGAGTACTAGAAATGGAAAATTAGGAGAAAATGCCACTATGCTCCCCTTTTAGCATTGTGTTATATTTGCTTAATTTCATCATTTACATGAGTGTGTGATTTCCTATTCCTTTTTCTGGCTAAAATGGAAATTTAAAAGGAGCAGATATACTAGACCTAGAAATCAAGTCTCTGGGTTTAGATGAAAGTGGACAATACATTTGGTATAGAAAAATCTGAGAGTCCAATTTCAAGCTTGAACTGAAAAGTGCAGAAGAAGAAGTAGAGAAGATACAAACAAAAGCACATGAAAGTCCTTTGGACATTGTCATGTTTATTCATAGATCTATTCAACTTTCATCCTTACCATGTCCATGAATTGCCTCTTTCAGAAGAAATATCCCCTTCACTATCTTTGTCTTATATTTTGTTTTCTACTCATAATTAAAACATACCCAATTAGGACAAATAGTGACAAGAGGAGGGGGCAGATGAAAGTTCACAGCAAATTATGGTACATTTCCATGGCTCCTTCCTAATACCAGTTGCTTGATATGTCAGTGAATCATCTGGTTCAGAGATATAAGGCTGATATGGACTTAACCTTTGTTTTGTAGTTTGTTCCTGATGATAACAGCAGCTTGGATCTGTAACGATGCTTTTGGCTGTATAATGAGTGAGTGAACCAATGAACCATTGAGCCAGATAATGAATCAGTGTTGAGCCTGATTACATTTTAAATGCATATTAACCATTTAACCTCAATTGGAAGTACTATTGAGAAAGAGTCTAAAATAATTTACAAGTGTGATTTAAATAAACTAAAATCTTTAAAATCTAAGCCGAAGAAAATAGCTTCTGCAAAATGCAAAGCCATTTGAAGAACAATAGGTGTCTAATAAATCCCATTTCCCTCTTATTAAGTTTTGACCAGATTGTACATTCTGCTATCTAATAATATTCATGTGTGCAAAATCCTTGACTGAATTTTGCTTACAAATTATCCAAATGCATGGTCTTGAAAGATCATCAAAAGTTGTATCACTTAAATTTTTAACATGCTGTCCTATAAAAACACTGGAATCTTAATCTACATTTTGATGCAACAAATGTAATATTCAGGTTATTTCAATTCAACTAATCAACAATTTTGATAAGACAAATCTGAGTTTATTGATTACCACCAGTAAGTGAGACCATCACTTCATCATAAATTTGGCAGTGTTCCTGAGGAGAATAAAAGGACAGAATTTATTGAGAATTAGAATTTTGGCTAAAGGAGAGTTTTTCTATTAAGAACTTGATTAGGATTGGAAAGGTATCATGAAACATTTTTGTGGGGAGGGTAACAAGAAGGACAAAATTTTGAAGTAAAAGATCATGTCAACTTTCTATCAAAGAGTCAAGTTTTGCAGCAAGTTTCTGTAATGAACAATTAAGACCTTTACCCAGGCATAAGATTCCAAGAAAATAATAGCAAATCAGGTTGATATAGTTTCATTTCTCAATAACAAGGCTGAGTGTTAAGATGGAAGACTTTGTTTCTCTACATAATTCCTATTTGTTGGTCCCTATGCAGGGAATACCACCTTCAGCAGAATAGCACTTATCATTTAGCAACTTACAGATTCCTGAAGGTTCAAAAAATAAAAACACTCATCTACTAATAGTTATAAACAGTAATTTAGTCACAAAATGAAGTAACAAAAATTCAAAAAAACTTCACTAAGAAATAAGAATAGAGATTTCTGTAAAATTATTATCTCAGCTGAGTTTTGAAGGATAAATAGAAGTAACTGAGAAAGGTCAGGAGGAATAGGAGGTAATATTCTAGAGACAAGAAAGAGCAGGTGCAAACATAGGCATGGAAAAGCTCAAGGAACTCGAAGCTTCATTTTTGCTTGTGTCATATACTTTATTTACATAGGGGAGAAAGTTAAATCATGAAGAACTGTGAATACTATGTTAATCTTTTGGCTTTATATGCAGGTGAAGTGGCATAATTGTAGGAAAACCTAAATAATATTAATAATTATTAAAAAGAATAAATTCTGAATTTTATTCTTTAGTCCTAGAGGCAGAGCATTTGGAATAAAGAAGGCCTGATTTCACTCACTGAAGGACATATAGACCTTAACATGATTTTTTTTTAATGCTTTTCATAGTACTGTTTATTTCAAAGCTGACTGAGAATCTGTCCAGAGCAGTAATACTACAATTACACTTGAACATGATAGATTTGACAAGTCTCCCATGGAGTTCATTCAGAAAGAAGAGAACAATAGACTATTAGCCAAACTATCAAATTACAAAGGCTTGAAAGAGACATTTTACTTATTTTGGAGTACTTCAAGATTAAGTTCAAAAGGAAATAAGCAATAATGTACAAGGAAAACAGAATATAAGACTATGATGAGAAACAGTGTTTAAAAGTTGATTTTATTGACTTGAGACATATTTATTAAATAAGGTACTAATTCACTCAACAATGCTCATCAGGTACTTTCTGTGTCCCAAGAACTCTTGCAGATATTGAGAAAATAAAGATGAATAAATACACAGTTGTTGCCTTGAGAAATCTCGTAATATTCAAATAGTTACAAAGAGTAAAAAGACAATCATAAAGTGTCTTCAACATAATATGCATATCCCTACTGCCTGTGCATTGTATCTAATAATACATTAAGATAGAATGCATGCCTATGACAGGTAAGCAGAAAGCACAGTTACTGGAGCATGAGAGAGATAAAAAAAAAGTTAATATTTAAGACTCTCGATGTTCTTAAGTCTGATGCCAATGGAGAAGAATGGGATAGAGGGGATCAGGTAAGGGATGGGTTGATCAAAGATCAATTTTTTTAAAAATTGGGTACATTAGAAAGAAATGTTTTCCAAAAAAAGGTAAGAATAATGATAGGGAATTGGTTAATGAGATGTATAATTAATTCTCACTTAGGTAAAAAAATGAAGGAAATATGAAATAGGTTTGACATGTGAATGAAAAAGACAGATTAAGGATGTTGCCAAGTTATGATGACAATTGATTACCAAGCAAAGGATACATAGTTCTGGACTTCTCAACCTGGAAATATACCAGCAATCTGGGGTAAAGTAAGTCTAAGTTTTGATAAATGGGAACATGTGAGGTTGTGGTCCAATATTCATCTTCCTTATTCATTTATTGGTTTACTTATTTTATATCAAATCATATGTTCCAGGTGCTTGTCCTTTGAATACGTGAATAAAGTAGATAGAATTTTGTTACTGAGACAGTAACCATGTACACTGTTGAGGGTTTTTAAATTTCCAAATAGTTATTGTTTACTGTTTTCTTGATTGTTATTAATTGCTTACCCTTTCACTGTCAAAACTGTCCCTATTGAAATAAACACATCTTAATTACCGGAATTTTAGTCTTTAAGAAATAAAAGACGAGCTGGGAATTGTGGCATACTCCTGTAATCCCAGAAACTCAGTAGGCTAAGGCAGGAGGATCACAAATTCGAAGCCAGCATCAACAGCAACTTAAGACAGACCCTATTTCAGAATGAAAAGGAGAGGAGATGGTGTTCAGTGGAAAGTGTCCATGAATGAGTTCAATCCCCAGTACACAAAGAAAGAGAAGGAGTAAGAACAAAAAGGAAATAAAATACTGTGTTTTGGAATGGATCATCCACTATAACATTTATGTCACCAAATATGATGGTAAGACTCAAAATAGAAAAAGAACTGGGAGATAAGTCGCAAAGTCTTCCTAAATTAAGGAATGGTTTTCAATTTAAGAGTAGATGATAGGGAAGAGAACTTCAGAGATTTTCTCAAAATACAGAAATATACCTATGGAAGTGGACTCTTTCCTTCAGTTTTTAGTCTTATAGAGGGAGTGGTGATAGGTCCTGAAGTATATGTGAGAACTCTCTGATCTCACTTCAAGCCCATGAGTGTGAGAAAAATGAGCAGCAAGTACTCAAGAGAATGTAGTGAAAGTGCATTCATCAGGGAGCCTCATGTTTTAGTGAGTCCAGGTAGTTTCAAGGAATATAGAAGATTCCAGAAATTCCAGAAGTTAAAAGTAAGAGAAAGCATGAAGGGAAGACTGAGTTAAATAAAAAGAAACTCAGTTCAGTTATTTTTAAATATTACTGATTACAGGCACTAATCTTATAGTTAGTGACCAAGCAGAGCAGGACTGTGAGGCACTATCACTTTGACTAAACACACGTTATTTTTTTCAAGAGTTAACAATAGCAGCCACCTATTGCAAGGAAGTAGGCAAGAGTTCATGCTCATATTTCCCAAAATAGGGCAGCTGGAGCTTGTGTTGACTCTACTTTTGTACATGACAGCTCAGGTGAGCAAGCCAAACATGCGACATTTCAATTCCTGGAACTGTTACTGGTCACTGGAAACAGCAACAGCTTCTAGAGCAATAGAAGATGCTTCTTTGGAAGGAGACAGCAGAGCTCCAGGGAGAGGTGGAAATGCAGGTGGCTATTGAATAGGAAATGAGCTCTTTTGAATGTGATTTTAATTATCAGTGTGATATTACAAAATATCTACAAAAGGTAAACTATGTCAGACTAAACATTTTATAAAAGCCATGCCTAGCAGATGAAATGCATTTGCAAGGCACCTTTTTTTGAGTGCAAAATTGGAATTATGACAATAAAAAGGAGCAACATAGAGTGAGAGGAAGAGTAGAAGGAAATGAAAAATGGGAAGAAGGGAAATTTGTTCTACTGTAGTAAAAGATCTAGAGAAACAGAGAAAAAATAAGTAGGAAAAAAATGGTGTCTTTCAAATCAATGTAATAGTTTCAGGAAGTAGAACAGCACTGTGAAACTTAAAGATAGTCATTTTGAAAAAGATAAATGCCTTGGCAATTATAGAGTATTTTGTACAAATATTTTACAAAATAATACCAGGTCTAGGTTTGTCTATGAGGCTTCATATACCAATGGGCTTCCTGTACTCGATGGCACAGGACAATGATTAAAATTCCACAGGCAGGTAGCAATGAAACAATGTCCCATTCTGAGTGAATATAAAGATAGCTCTTTTGTTTATAGACTTTGTAGCTGATCAAGCAGCATTTATATTTGAGCTTTGCAGCTTCATTCTTCCTTTCATTCACTAAACATTTATTGAATTTCTTGAATGCATAAGACTAGGCTGATCACTGTCTTTATGGAAACACTATCTCCAGACTGAAGAATGAATGGTATTTTTTTTTTTTTTTACTTTTTGAGGTCAATAGAGGTGGGATAGTTTGTTTGATTTTGCCTATAATTGTATACATTATTGAAAGCAGTTGAATATCAAAAGTGTATTTTAATTATTTTTTAATCCTAGAAATCTAATTTCATGAAACTTCCTTGATCTATTTTCCAATGTTATCTGGATGACCCTTATTTTACTTATATTAGGCCATGTTTGTTTGCATTTTTGACACAACATAATTGTTAGCAAAAAATAGCTTACGGATAATTACTTTAAGGACTCCTGATTATTATTACATGTATTTACTTAAATAATGAACTAGAAAGTGGTAATGGAACATGGTTCAAAGTTTTTGAGTACATAAATTATCCAAATAAAACTCAAATCATATGTTGATGGATACAAATCCCCCTGTCACGATCAATTGCTTAGATCAGTATTTTCCATAATTTATTTTGCAGAACATTAAGACCCAGGATACTAATTCATGGAAGTTCTTCAGGTAAAGCAAGTGTTTAAATGTGGGATTAAATTTCTCTGCTGCACAACTTCTCAAAACTTTTAATTGATAATTTCTTCATTTGCATTATGATCTTCAATCAAGGGACAGAAATTTGACCTTGAAACCCTAATCAAATATTTTAGTGGAGTTAGTGTTTCATGGAATATATTTTTGAGAAACCCTGTCTCTATAAAGATGAAGTTATAAGGATATCTGTGTAAGTTTTGAAAGAAATAGTTTATACACATACATATATAAAATCCTTATGACAATAACTCAATTGGAAATGGTCAATCTTTTAACTTGTTTCTCAGTTAAAATTAATAAATCACACAAAAATCCACTTGTAACCTGAAAGAGCAGGTTAAAATGTGATGCAGCATATGATGTGTGTTTCAAGCTGCTAAAAATACAATTTCCTAAAATTCAGTGAAAAATAGTGGGCAATAGCACCCACTGATTAAGGGCATATGTTTGGGAGATAGAAATACACCTGTAAACAAATTGTGATTTGAATGTATACTACCTCTAAACTTGGGTCAGTTTCAAAATCTTATTGTTTCTCAGTTTTCATATCTGGGAAACAATAAGTAATGAAGGTAACTTCACACTGCTGATAAACATGACACACATACAATACCTGCTTTTGAAAATGAATAATAAATGTTACAGATTTTATTAGTATACACAGCAGTATTTCATTAAGCTCTATAATGGGGAATACTAACACTACAAATGTAAAACTTTAATATTAAAAGGCAGTGTGTTAAATAAGCTAGTGTTCACCTTTGGACACTTCTAATGTACTAAAATTGAAGAATTTGATGTATTGTGTAATCCAAATCATTTATCTGAAAACATATTATATACTCTTTAAAAAAATGAAGTTTTGGATGTGACTTAATATAATGTTATTTTTTAATAGAAATGGATAAATTACTCGAATTTTTTTACTTCTTTAAGGTTAATTTACAAACTGAGATTATTATTCATATATGAAAGTGAAAAATGACATTTTATTCAGCTTATCTGAAAGACTCAAGCACAATACTTCATATGTTAAAATAAAAGCACAAAGAGGGTAAGATAACTTATCCAAATATCCATAATTAATAATTTACAGAACTTCAATTATAAAATGTGAGATTTCAAAGTGACTACATTGGACTATTTTTATGATATTAAATGATATTTGAGCACATAATGCAAAATAAAAGGTAACTAACACTTCTAGTGGTAAAGCCAGAGTTACTAGGAGGAGGAGAGGTCCTTTGCTTGGAGCCAGAGACTGGAAATTCAGTAACTTGTGATCAGAAAATTCTTTATGATACTCTTTTACATTTATCAACTTTCAACACAAGGTCATAATATTTTAGCTCATTAAAATTCCAGATGAGATTCAAAACAATGCATGGCGTGAAAAATGTGGAGGCTAATTGGTTATGTCTCCAGGTGCTACCTTGGAAAATTTAGGAGTTAAAGTCTCCTGGGAAAATCTCATCCAGCTGCCTTTGATTAGGGAATAGAGCAGTCAAACTTGCAAACCATCCAAAATGCATTCATGCTTCCTGACTTGTGAATAATTAGTCAATTTGGTTTTTGATGGTTGATATCCAGTAATGAGTTATGGAGAACAAAAGAAGGACAATGAACACAGATAAACCAGAAAGAAAGATGGACTCTTTGTCAAATATATGGCCTTGAACAAATCTCTGGTAGCACTGATCTTAATCCTAAGTGCAAGTTCCATTAACCTACATTATATTGATATGATTTTTGAATAATTTTAACATTTTTACATAGTCTGAAATTGCCAGAGTGGTACACATCTATGCAAAAATAAAAGCATCATAGACTAAATACTTGTTGTTAAGACTTGATGTAGAAATAGTTGTTTCCATTTATTTCTTCCAATATAGTTATTAGTTCTCCTGCAAGGCTAACATCTGATTTCAAATGGTCTTTGATTTGGAATAATTCATTTTATAAATTTTCAGTTTTATTATGGTGGGAAAACAATACACATTAAGTATACAAGATACTTTGAATTTTGATCTTTTCCTGAACTAGCCATATATAGTACAATACTCTCTTCTGATACTTGGCAGGAGCAGCCAACTGCAGTTCCCAGAAGCCCTGGAATCACAAAGATATGCAACTGATACTTCACAGGGTACTTTGTTGTTCAGCTATGATGTCAGAAGGTTATATTTTGAAATAATATTTTCAACTGATGATAGGTTTACCACAATGTAGTCCCCTTATAAATTGGGAGGCAGCTGTAATAATTTGCAAATGTAACAATTTTTTAAAAAAAATTTACTGTTTCAGAATTTTGGTTAACAAGATTCATTTTTGTTCAAAATAACTTATTTCTTGCTAGCTAAATTCCAATATAGATGTGGTCAATAATTCAGGTTTTGGAAATATATTTTAATTTCCCAAATCACACCATTTGTTTGGTTAGTAATTATTGAAGATCTTTACTTAGAACTAAGTCCCTTGAATTCCATGATATATGCTACCCAATCACATTCAGATGATGGTGCCTAATTCATTATAGAGTATTCAGCAGATAATGACATATGGCTTTAAGGGAAGAAAGCATTCATGTAAGGCTAATCATAATTAATAAATTAAGAGTATCTAATAAAAATCTGGATGAGATATATGAATTTCATTACAAAACATCATCTTCTCCTATTTTAGCTGCTTTTGCTTTACCACTTCCACTCTTTACTTTTAATTAAACACTCGGTTCATTATTCAATCTTCATATTAAATATCTGTGTACTTTCAGCAGAACATTATAGATCTAGCAATTTATTCAGCAGAAATAGTGTACATATGTAGTCGTTGTGTCCTCCAGTTATCAATGAAGAATTTTGTATAATAGTAAAATGATGGACAATATCTGGTGACTACTTATTATTGTTGTCATCCATAAAATGGAGCATTATAAAGCCAATAAAGGAAAACATACCTAAATCAACTAAAATGGAAAAAGGAGTAAAAATGCTACTAGGTGAGCAAAAAAGGAAAACAGTATATAAAGCATATAAACATATATATGTAATATACATATTTTATACATGTAATTATCTGTTTACAAAAAACATGGAAATTACAATTTCTTATTTGCTTAACCAATATGTTAGTTTATGGTTTTCTCTGTGAAAATATCGGTTTTCAAAGACTTTCAAATTGTACTCTATTTCTTCACTTGATTTTTTTCAGTGTATCATTTTTTCAAGTCAAATTATAAATTCAGGAAAAAATGATGTAGAACAGATGTTTTGAATTATATTTTTACAGTTAACATTTATTTTAAACATACATAGGGGATTCTTCTTTTATGCTTATAAAATATGTGTGTTTTATTCTCCTTGACATAAAAATAATGCTATGAGACATACTGATACATATGGATAAAAATATTTACATGTGAGATAAAAGGAGAAAAATATTTCTTTAATAGAGAAAAATGTGTATATGTGGATATATACACATTTATGTATACAAGCATGCATGTACATCTCTATGTGTGTGTGTGTGTACATCAGAATGTTTTCTGAAGCAAATAAACATAGTTATCTACATTATCTCCTAATCTGAACATTTATATGGCTCAGTTTCTCTGTTAGGCTAGAGATATATACCACTTAAAACAGTGACGACATTTGAAGGCCTGTTGATGGCATGTTAGACATCCCTCAAGATATCCAATAGCAATCTATGAGGATTTCAGTCTGAATACTCTTCTAATTCCAAAAATCACTACAAACGTATTTCTTGGCATCAAAGGAATTTTTGAATCATTTAAAAAATTTGTTACTGATGTGTTTTGAAAAGCTCCATCAGTGAGTAAGCCTGAAACTAAATTCTTTACTTAGAGGGAAAAAAAATATCATACTCTCTATTGAAGTATCACTTTGCTGTGCTAAATAGCTGCAGCCAGGCCTGAGGACTTCAGCAACTCAAATAAATTAATTAGTGGAACCGGCAATTAATTTGCAGCCCATTTATCAGAAAAGCTTAATGACTGTGACATAAGCCCATATCTCATTTCACAACCCGCTGTACCACCCCTGCTCCCTGCAGCTGTCCCTTGTTCTGTGGAACACTAACATATCCACAGAACACTGCCAGAACTGGTGTCCCCTGGTCCTCCACACCTCTGGGGCAGGAGCCTGGCAGAGAGCTCGGCCAGCTGATGTGGCTATGATGCCAGACGTTTCTCCTCTGCCCAGTCCTTTTGGCCTGTTTACATGATAGTAGCAGATGGTTTCCTATTCTCAGATGTTTTGTAAATCTAAAAAAAAAAGTTTTATTGCTGTCATTCCATTTTTCATGTTGAAGGAAGGTGAGATCCAGAGTGTGAGAGAGATCCAAAGATACACATGTGAACTTCAGCGAAAAGTGATAAAGCATCAATCCTTACCTTCACTAAAGAAAAAGGAATGGTGTACTAGGTAGTTTTTGAATATCATTTGTCTAGGCTGTATTTATTAGTTTGGTGCCTCTTGATTATTTTAGCGTACGTGTAGATGAAAGCACATGTAAGTATTGTCTCCTTTGCAAATGCATTTTGCATTTATATTGTTTATATTGAAGCAGTTCATTTTCTTTGGGGACAAAATAAAACTCCAAAGAAACTCAAAAAGGAGAGGCTGAAGATGTAATTCAGTGATACAGCATTTGTCTACCATGCAGAGCATAACATGCGTGAGGTCCTGCACTCAATCATCAGTATTGGGACAGAGAGAAACTGTAAAAGGGAAAAACTAAGAGGCAGAGGCAACTTTAGCACATTTTCTGATTAAGAAAAAAATATTAATGTCAATTTTCTATACTTTTCTCATTCTAATTTCCTGTCTTCCCTCCTATGAGTTTTAGCACAAATACGAATTTTGCATGTGAATTACCAATTTATAATATTCAAATTTAAAATTGTCATTTGTTTCATTATGTGGTTTCACCTTAATGTTTTTGAGGAATTGTAAATTTCAGGTCAAAAGAAAGGCAAATTGCTAATGGTTGATTATAATTAAAGTGATCTTCCACATGAGCTGCTTAGAAGTAAAAGTTATGTTTTATACATCAACAAGGTAAAGAATTTCTTTTGTTTTTCAGTCATGGCTTTATCTGATTAAAGAGAAAGAAATCAAATATTTCTATTATATGTGTGAACAATAGGAAAATAAAGAAAACATAGAAACAAAGACTAATCATTCAGATAAATAAGAATGACTCTATGTGTATGTGTGTGTGTTTTTGTGTGCATGTGAGCATGTGTGTGTGTAAGGTTCAAAAGGAGTAAAAATAATAATAAATGCTGGCAAGAATTTGGGGGAAAAGGTACACCACCAGTAAATTGTTGGTCAGACTGAATGTTTTAGTAAGAATTTTGCCACTGTGTTCAAAAGACCTGACAAGAACAATTACAGGAGGAAATGTTTATTTGAGAGCCCATGGGTTTCAGAGGTCTCAATCCATAGATAGCCATCTCCATTTCTCTCAGTTCAAGGTGAGGCAGCATATCATGGTGGAGAAAAGTAGCACAGAACATGGCACCAGGAAATATTGACAAAAATCTCCTCTCATCATAGATAAAATAAAAACCCTAAAGTTATGCTCCCAATGGCCCACTTTCTCTAGTCATACCCTACCTCTCTACAGTTACCATGAAGTTAATCCCTATCCATGAATGAATTCACTGATTAGGTTAAGTCTCTTATAATCTGATTATTTTCCCTCTAAACCTTCTTGAATTTTCTCACACATGAGCTTTGGGAGAACATCTAATATCTAAACCATAACACTGCATTTTAGTACAACCACTCTTGAAAGCAGTATGGAGATTTTTTAAAGATCTAGTAATGGACTCAGCTATCCCACTCCTTGTTATTTATCAGGAAGAACTAAAATCAGCATATTATAGTGATACAGGCACGTCAATGTTTATAGCAGTGCTACAATTTACACTACCCAGTTGTGGAACCAGCCCAGGTTCCCATAAATGAATTAATGGGTAGAGTATGTGGTATATATATACACAATGGAATTTTACTCAGTTATAAAGAAGAATGAAATCATGGCATTTGCTGTTAAATGAATAGAACTGGAGAAAGTCACGCTAAGTGAAATATGCCAGACTCAGAAAGTTGAGGGCTGAATGTTTTCTAATATGTTTCTAATATTTCTTAATATGCAGTAGCTAGAGCAAAATGAGGAGAAAAAGGAGGATCCCATGAAAACAGAAGGGAATTCACTGGGGTAGAGAAAGCGGATTGAGGGGGTGTGAGGAGGCATGGAAAAGGGAGGAACTGCAAAATGAAATTGAACCAATTATGATATGTACATATATGAATACACCACAGTGAATTCCACATATGTGTATATGTATAAAGCAACAATTAATACAAAAAACAATAAATAGATGGAAAACCAATAGAATGGAAGAAAGGGAATGGAGGTAGGAGAAAATGAGGAGAAAAGGATGTACTGGGGACTCAGATGGAGCAAATTATACTCAATGCATATATGATGATTTCAAAATGAGCCCCACTGTTATGCATTACTACAATGCACTAAGAAAAATATTTAAAAGAAAAAAAATCCAAGAGGTTTGTAGTCTGGCTCTAGCTGATGGCAAATCTCTGTTGAGAGTGCTGAGGAAGGAGAGAAGCTTAACTTTGATCAACTAAAAGTTAGACGGATTTTGTTCAGACTGGTCAGTGAGTACAGGCTGTTCAATTAATATATGTGGAATGTCTATGAATTGTAAGTAAGCACTATGGGAAAAGAATTAGCCCTTGCAATAATCTTTTCTGGAAACACAAAAGTATGGGGGAGTTCTTAACTGCTGCTGTTTTCTGGGAGAATCTAAGAGAAAACTTGACATTGGTAGTATTATATTGTAGAAGTTTCGTCTGTCCTACCTATGGTTTGCCCAGTACCTAGGACAGTGCTCAGCTTACAATCAGCTTTCAATACATTTTTAGTAAAGAATAAAATTACAGTTAATGACATTCACTGGGATAGATGTAGACAATCAGGCAATTCTAGCTCTAGGACAATAAGTGTGATTTGGAGACTAGAGGATAGAGCAAAGGACCTGAGAAGAACCCTGTTGTTCTTGTGGGAAAAGGAAATTGCTTCCTTCAGTATTTCCTTCAGTTGATATTTAGGCAAACTTGTTTTTAAATGACTGTATTATTATATCTTAATTTGTCAAATAGAACAACTAATTTCCAAGCAGATAGGCATCATATCCTCCTTCTGTAAATGAGTAAGGAATTTGAATTGACTCTGATATTTTTTTTAATCTTCCAGGACCATAGTTTCTTCCTGCCTATAATGGGAAGAAGTGTCAATAACAACAGAGTCATTTGTATACTTCAATATATTTATAGAAACATTATCTCATTTGGTTTTAACCTTATAATGTAAATAATAAACTTTTGATTATAAATGAATTCACCAATATTAGAAATGGACCCAAGGAGAAGCAATATTTGCATGGTATAATAGGTATTTAGGGGAGAAAACTAGTATTCTAAAGAAAATCTCAGCTAAAAGACAAAAATTTGTAATCAAAGATGTCTATCTACTCCCCTAAACACACTAAGGACAGGGACATTTATTTTATTTCCTATATGTTTCCTAACACCAGGGCAGAGGATTTGACATTACAATTGTTTTCAGAAAACATTTGTTAAATCTCTGCTGATTGCCTAAGTAAATAATGATGTATGTCTCTTACATTTAAATGTAGAAAATAATAGGTTTTTCTTGTTAATTAGGGAATTTGTGATTCCTAATAGAAGAGAGGAGTACATAAAAACACAGAATGAAATGCCAAACATTTGTAGTTCTACATTAAACTGATGATAAAGATCTCCCTTAATGTTGCTATTTTGCCAGAAATGCCAATTTATCAATTCTATATTCACCAGGTCAGAAGCTTTAGCCTTTATAGATAAAATTCAAGGAGCCTAATTAGCATCAGAATAGTCTTTATCACTGGAGGTTTAATGTTCTCAAAAGTAAAGGATTCCCTTGTAGGGTAGAATTAGGCATTATAAAACAATCTTTCCTTAAACCATAATGAATTTTGGTTTAACCATAATGATATTTCCCTTAAACCATAATGAATTTTGACCTATGACCTACCTATAAGAGGAATAAAGTTCACAAAGCAGATTCCATGAAACATAAAATGGCCCAGCTCACAAGTTTCATTCTTAGAAAAACAGAAAAGTAGAGAAAGACATGTGACATTCTAAGCCTGTACTACTAATATGGGAAGAACAGAGGGTGACTGATTGTTTTATAGATTCAAAACACTGGTCTCAAAAGAATAATAGAAATAGTTTATGCTCTTAAAAACAATAAACACAATAGCAGGTAACATTGCTTGCTGAAGTTGTCATGTTCATGTCATTACTAGATTACTTTTCCTTTCCTTGGATAGTTTAAATAAAAGAGGAGAAAGAGACTGAAAGAATCCTTTCTTACTCCAGTCCCATATGCGGAGCACAGCAGAAGAATCTGCACAAAATAGCAAAAGGAATATTTTTTTTTTTTTTTTTTTTTTGTGGTACTGGGGATTGAACTCAGGGGTACTCGACCACTGAGCCACATCCCCAGCCCTATTTTGTGTTTTATGTAGAGACAGGGTCTCACTGAGTTGCTTGCTTAGCGCCTCGCCATTGCTGAGGTTGGCTTTGAACTCGCGATTCTCCTGTCTCAGCAAAAGGAATATTTGGAGAAAAAAGATTTTCCACCTAGAAACTGTCAGATAAGCAGGTACTTCGAGTTGTAACTCAATGCCATAGTCATAGCTATTTGAGTTGCATGTAACAGAAAAATTGGTAGAACTCGTTTTGTTAAGAAGGCTAATTTGTTAGAAGAATGTTGGGGTATCACTTGTAATTGAAGAAATTATTGGAAACCAAAGAGCAAGAAGAAGAGGAATAAATTGATTAGAATACCACCAAGACTTATTCTACCCATTTGTTATGTCTGCCTTTCACTGATGAACAACTCATGGTTGTGTGTATTCTGCTTCAGTGCGGACCACTTGACAGCATCCACGGTCATCACTGATGGAGCCTGAAACATATATTCCAACGAAGTATTTTTCCTGTTTGGTGCCACTACAAAATAAATTTTATGAAACAATTAGTTCTCTTTGACCAACTTTGGTCTTGTCAGGATGAATTCATTGGGAGTGAAGAACAGAATATGCACACCGGACCAGGACCTGGAATCACAGAACTGTGTAGAAGTAGAATTGTGCAATAGTCAATATGATGTATTTGTAAATTACCTGGACTTGTAGCTGTGTAGACAGTCATCTTAAGCGACAGATCAACAGACAAAGGGTTAGAACAGAGCTGCCTTTCTTGTACCATTGATGTTAAAATGCAAGAAAGAATGAATATGCATATAATTAAGGAGATCATTTAAAAAAAACAATGAATGAATTCAAAATGAGATTATGGAAATAACTGCTCAATTAACAGCAATTAATTGAAGGTTTCTTTTTATTATGCTTTCTTGGAGTATGTGTTGATGTTAAAAATCATTCATTGCTGAACTCAGGGACTGGGAACAAGATAGTGTGAACAGTTTCTATCCCGTGGCTGCCAACAGCTGAGCTTCCTAAGTACATTGGACACCATCCTATTATGAATATCTTGGTAGGATGCAGAATAGGTTTTCACTACAGAACCCTAATTACCTGATATATTTTCCTTAAATTTATCTTTGTCCCTAGTTAATGTGCAATTGACTTACTCTTTAAGAAAACAAAACTGAATCACAAATTACTAACGCAAGTGAGTGGGAGCAGTTGTCCATAAAAGCAGAAACATTTAGTCTCTAGTGAATCAAGCCATGGCAAGGACATCCTTGGTGGGATAGTTCTGGGATGCAAAAGAAGCTCGGTGTCTGGCTACTCCCTAGTTTTCTTCATTCTTGGTCAAGTCCTAAGGCTGATTTTCCAGCCTTCCACATTTCCTGGCACTGCTAAGTATTCTTTTAATAAATTATTTTTGTGCTTAAGTGAGTTAGAATTGAGTTTTGATATTTGTGATCTAGACCTCTGCCTGATATTGAAACACACAAAAATAAGTCTTACAAACTACAACTTTCCAAAAACAAATTGCATGTGATGATAAAGCCTCTTGTAATTTATTTTGTAGTCAATGAGAAAATAGGATAGGATGTATACGGAAGTTGTCAGAAATAGAGTACTGCATAAAAAACGTGCTTGTATTTAGACTTTCTTTTCTTTTCTTTCTTTATTTTTTTGGTACAGGAGATTAAACTCAGGGGCACTCAACCACTGAGCCACATCCCTAGCCCTATTTTGTGATTTATGTAGAGACAGGGTCTAACTGAGTTGCTTAGTGCCTCGCTCTTGCTGAGGCTGGCTTTGAACTCGCGATTCTCCTGTCTCAGCCTCCCTAAGTGCTGGGATTACAGGCTTGCGCCACCGCACCCGGCTTGTATTTAGACTTTCTGAATGCTATTAAACAATCCTTGGGATGCAAGAAGGTAGTTGTTGGTCATGTTTTCTAGTCTTTCAATATTTTATTTAAGCTAATTTTAGATGCATCTTATAAATTGATAATAGTGTCAGGAACTCTGTTAAATTATAGAAATATTCACTCTCTTTCATTGTTAATGAATAACACAGCCTTATTTACAATTTTAATTACAAGTAAATAGAAGCATCAAAGAAATACTAAGAGAAAAATGATACATAAAATGAGGAATTAAATTCATGCCTGCAAAATCCAAGTAGGTTGCATTCATTTATGTGGCTTGGAATCTAATCAGATTGACAAAGTTTAAAGTCCATACTCCTCCAAAGACTTCTGGGAGTTGTTTAATTAATGCAAATGTTCATAACCTTGGTTTTAATATGATCTCAAATTGCTGTCCAGAGCCATATTGTTCAATGTCAGACCATAATTTTCCATAACATTTACAAACTACTCTATTTATTATTTTTGCTCATTGGAAGTTTACTTTTTATGTAGTTCATAGATATCTCATGAAAAATTAACAACTTGAATTTCCAATTTCAGCATACATTGTTAAGAATATATTCTTTGTATAAATCATATAAAACAAAGCATGCATAAAATTATTTATGAAGATATTCAAACAGCCAGGCGTAGCTGCTAATGTCTCTAATTCCCACCGAGGCAGGAGGATTACAAGTTCCAGTCCAGACTCGGAAACTTAGTGAGGGCCTAAGCAATTTTGTCAAACTCTGTCTCAAAATAAAAAAATAAAAAAGGATGGATATTTAGTTCAGTGTAAGGCACCCTTGGGTTCAATCCTAGGTATCTATCTAGAACTATTTAATTTTATCACTTCCAAGTAGGTAAGCCAATATTTATTAATAAGATTGACACACCTAGGGAATATTTTAATGTGTTTTTTATTGCTATATTAATGAGAAAGATACTGATATCTAGTATGATGTGACCATATCAGATATTCAACAATGGACTGGACATGGTGAAGGATGTCTTGCATACATCACGACCCCCAAACCTGACAGATATTCACTTAGGTTGTGTGTGATGGAACATTGGGGTCTGTTTTATCATGTTATCAAAGACAGAATTTTCTTGATTATTTCTGCGGCAATTACCACACAACTGTATTAGTCTGCATTTGTATATGTAGATTTAGCCACAGATTAATTGGTGCCATCGTTTAATAAAGCAATGCAAATATATGCATGTTAAAGTGCATATCATCTTATAATAAATACATTTAATTTTCTCTATTTATTTTAATTATTTTGAATAGACTTTTAATTACATGTTAGGTGATTTATATTATCTGTATATTTCTATCCAGGATAACATAAGAGGTATAAAAATATTTTTAAGGGTATTATGACTCTGAGAGTGTTGAGATTCAAAAGGCTTTGTCCCAAGGCAGCCTCAAGGACTCAGAGTTTTATATATCCTCTTTGAATATAGAAGCAACATATACTTATATTATTTATGAGAAGCCTACAAGAAAGAAGTGAAGCAGTTAATTTCTTAATAAGGTTATTCTGCTTCATTAAATTGCTAATAACCACACTGCCATAAAATTTAAAGGAATATGTATTTTAAAGCTAATATGTTTACTAATACAGCAAAAATTTATTGAGTATCTATTAACTATAAGATAGTTGCATATTTTTTCAATATTTGAATCACTCTATCATGATCCAGTCTGTTTTCTTCTTCCTTTACACTATCCCTTTCTCATTTTTCTGCATTTAAAAAAAATCAATAATAAGCTTTATAGAAAGAACCACAGTCCTCTTTTTGCATTTTTCTCTATCAGAATTAGATAGAGAATTAGATTCTATCAGAATTAGATTCTATCAGAATCTAATCAGTGTTCTCTCTCTAGTATCTACATATGTGTAAGTGTGTACCTGTCAATCAGCTTTTCTACTGCTTTGACCAAAAGACCTGGCAAGAACAATATGAGAGGAGGAAGAGTTTATTTGGGGGCTCATGGTTTCAGAGATCTCAGTCCATAGAAGGTTGGCTCCATTCCTTGGGACTGGAGGTGAGCCTGAACATCATGGTGGAAGAGTGTGGCAGAGGGAAATGGCTCACATGATGATCAGGCCAGATACAAAATATATACCCCAAAGGCACACCCCCATTGACCCACCTCCTCTAGTCATACTCTACCTGCCTGCAGTTACCACTGTTAATTTCCTTAGGAGATTCATTCACTGATAGGGTTAAGGCTCTCATAACCTAGTCATTTCACCTCTGTATGTTCCTGCATTGCCTCACACACAGACATTTTTGGGGGACACTTATTATCTAAACCATAACAGTACCAGTAAGAAATATGTATTTGTGGAGTGGGGAAGGGTGTGTTGTGTTTACATGGTGGGTGGGGGAGGGGATGTTAATATATTATTTTATGCTGCTGATATTTTGCTCTAAGTTCCTCCTTATGATTTTGTCTGCTGCATCATATTCCACAGTATTAGCATATTAGTATTATTAAAATACCAAATAAATCACAGGTAACAGAGTCTCACCCTAAACCAGATACCTAAACTAGAAAGGTACAGAGAAGGTGTCCCTGAAGGAGACAGTATTACATGCCAAGGAGAGGGTATGTGGTGTTTTGAAAATCAGTTGGAACGACACTAAAGAAGTCTCCTATATTTAATTCCTGAAATTTCATTGCTTGACATGTAAAGATGAGGTGGGTAGATAATTGGATAGAAGAGAGAATGAAGGTCAAAATGAAGAAACAAAAGAGAAAGAAAAAATTGTAATATGTGCACTTGCTTATGTATTGATATACCTGTGTAATCTATAGAAACATTGTGGCCTACAGTCTTCTATCCAGAAATACTTATGCATAATATTCTTTAGGTTCTGGGAGTACAGAAATGTCCAGTTCTCAGGACAGAAGCTGATAATTTAAGACTCTCACTTTTACCTTAATCAGAATACATTTCCCTTTGGAATCTCTTCCTTCTAAAATTGTCTAAGACTAGAGTTGGTGACAGTTGAGCTTCCTTGAAAAGAAGGCGTATTTTGCTTACAGTGCTGATGTGTTTCTTGACTGAAGAAAGTATAGTAATCCTAGGTAGTAGATCTTTAGCTGGAAAGGAACCACTATCAGCCATAGCATAGTCCATTATCTCATTTAATTGGAAATTCATTTCAAGTTCACCTAACATAAATCAAAACTGCTATGAATTCTAAAAAAGAAGAGACCAAAAAATAAAATAAAATAACAAATAAAAGTTTCCCAATAGTGCAAAAGTGCTCAGCTACTTTACTTAGGTCTGTATGATTTCAGTTTCTAAAAATTTAAGACTAAAGCTACAGCACAAGGAACAGAAGTTTAAAAAGAAAACACTGCAACACAGCAACACCGGCATCATTATCATTGTTGCCACCCTTACTTCAACATGTACAGATTTCTAAATGGGAATTTTCTTTGAAAAAACCACCACATTCAACAGTACCATTCAATGTTTTGTAAATCATTATTTTAAGTCTCAGCAAGATGAACCTTCTTTAATTTATTCAGCCCTTCGACATGGTAATCTGAATAGCATTATCCATAATAATGGGATTTTACTTTCTTAATTTATCTTCCAGACTTACTCTATCCTTATTCTGTCTCCAAAGCTTTTACCATGGTGATTATCTAATGCAGAAGCAAAGCCACATGATTCACGAGGAGAGAGATTTTTTTTCATGATTTTAGCTGCTTATGTTTTATCAGTCTTTTTTGGTGATTTGTATTATAATAACCTTAATACATTTTCCAGTGTCCTTTCTCTCTCTAATTCTGTTTGTCAAAATGTGAATAGTGATCCATGCATGCAACCTTTTCTCAGGTAGAAGGATCATTTAAACTAGAACAGGTAAAATTTGAAAATGCTTCAGTAAGATTTTAACTATTCATGCTTTTAAGCTAGCAAAATTTAATTTAAAAAGGAAAGGAGCATACTATTTTTCAACAGAAAGTTTAGTGAATGGCTAATATGTAATAACATCACCAATTACTGAAGAAAAATTGCTAATATGGTAACTGATATGCCAATGTGATATGGACTAAGATAGATTTATATTAGACCAAAAAGTTAAATAAAAACAAAAATGAGTGATTTAACCTTTATAACCACAAAATTATCAAAAATTATTCAGTGCTAGCATATCATTAATAATTATGCAATAATGAAGTAGAAATAATAATGTCAGTCCTGAAGATGCTATAATGTCTTAGTATTTTCATTCTAATTGCATGATTTATCTCTATATTGCATATTTTGTAATCATAAATATTTATACACATAACTGGAGAAAACTTGAAAAAAATTTTGTTTAGTTTTGCTGTGAAGAAATTCTGCTTATGTTATTTTAAATTTACAACTTAAACTCTCTTCATACAAGTTGTAATCAAGTTCTACATTTTGCAGGACTTCCTTTATCAACTTTGTTCATCAAACACATTAACAACCTCCAATTATTTTACAGAAATGATACTCAAACCTGGACACAAATAAACATATTACAGCTTACCTCACATGTCTAGATTTCTCATCATATAGTAGGAAAGAGAAATGTTAAATTAAATGTCACAAATATGACTGGATTGAGAAAAAATCCAGTATCTGAGATATATCTCAGATAGAAAATACATACAAATAACATTGCAAATTAAAATGTTAATAATTGTGAATTACGCTAGGCAAGAAACCATTTTTTTACAAAATAAGAGAAATGTGACATAGTAGTATTAATATCAGTTCAAATATAGTTTAGGGAAGAAATTACATAGCAAATATTTATTGAACATTTATAATGAACAAAACATGCTTATCAATAGAGAAAGATGGAAATTCAAGATTCAAATATATAATGTTGCAGATGACTGTGAGATCTAGAGAGAAACATAAAGTGTGAAATAAGGATGAAGATAGAAGATTCTGTAGTTCTGGTGAACTTGCTATTTTAAACGCAGTAACCGGGAAGGCTTCACTGTAAAAATGACCAATTTTTTTTTTTTTTTTTTTTTTTTTTTTGCTACTGGGGATTTAACTCAGGGGCACTCGACCACTGAGGAACACCCCCAGCCCTACTTTGCATTTTATTTAGAGACAGGATCTTACTGAGTTGCTTAGCACCTTACTTTTGTTGAGGCTGGCTTTGAACTGGAGATCTTCCTGCCTCAGCTTCCTGAGCTACTGAGATCACAGGCATGCACCACAGCACCTGGCTTGTAAAAGTGACTTTTAAGTAAAGGTCTGAGGGAGTACTGAGGAGGAGATATGTTTGCATCTCAGAGAGCATCTAGATAAGGGAAATACCAATTTGTTTTCAATAATCTAATTATAATATGTAGAATTGTCTTTTACTACATTGAATTTATATTCCTTGTGTGATGGACATCCACATTGCTTCCAATATTGCTGCAATAACATTTCTATGAACATCTTATGTATCACTTTGTACATTTGGATTTCCTTTGGATTCAAAATTGTAAGACTATGGAACATATGCATACCAAATGCAAGAAGTCATTTGCTTGTGCTTCAAAGGGGGCTTTACCAATTACTGTTTCTTCAGTAGCATAAGAAAAGGTACACCTTGATAGTACATAACTTTTTAATTCATTTAAATAAAAAGGTATAAAATGTTTTCCACTTTAATATTGTTAGTACTTGCCAAATATTTGCTAGATATGTGTTTCCTTTATTTTGCTGATTTATATCCTCCTTCTTAATTTTGCTATGAGGTTTCTTCTGATAGAAAATAATGACAACATATTTGTTAGTCACTTCACATAAATGTTTATATATGGAAGCTTTGTAACAAGTCATTTTAAAGTAATGGTAGAAGTTTTATTTTCATGTTTAACATTTTAAATTGCAAAATTTATTTCAAATCTAGTTTCTAAAATTGAAAATATATTTTGAATTCTGAATTTTTTATTTTTTAATTTTTTGCTTATGATTTCTTTTTTCCTTGTTAATATATGAGTCTTTTGATTATTCTAGATTTTTTACTTACCTATGTTGCAAGTTATCTGCAAATCCTATAAAAATTCTTCATTTTAGTTTCAGAGTCTTCACATAGAAAAAGTAGTTAATTTTAAGGAGTCATATTCAATATTTTTTCCTTCATATTTTGTGATTTTGGATGGCATTATTTAAGAAATCTTTCTTAATCCTTAAGGATTTAAGTCATGAAGTTCATTTCGGTTTTCTGAAGTTTTCTATTTAATTGCTACATTCTTTATAAATAATGAGAATTTTCTTCCCTAAATACCTTGTTTTTTGTTTGTATTCCTGTTTAGACATAGTTTTCTGATAATTGCCTTAACAAAAGAAGTACTGGAAGTGTTTTTATACATAAGTTTGAGTAATTGAAAATATTCACGTGTTTCTTTTTTCTTTTCTTTTTTTTTTTTTGCACATCTTTAGAGAAATCACTTACTCTAATTCTTTTAGTCTTAGTTGTGTCTGAAGTTATTTTCCTGTGATTAGTATTTTATATGTACAGCTTAAGAAGAATTTATCCAATGTATTTGTTCTTTAAAAAATTCACTTTGAAATACCTTATAGTTCCATAATTATCTGTAAATTCAATTAATTCTGCTCAAAACCATTACAGATTACCTCAGATTTCTTCCTTTCCTTAGGTCTTTTAAATTCATTATATTTAATGACTCTCTCGTTTATTTTACCTTTCCTTTCCTTTTTTTTTTCTTCTATTTTTCTTTTCTTTCTTTGGTCCCGGGGATTGAACTCAGGGATACTCAACCACTGAGCCACATCCCCAGCCCTATTTTGTGTTTTATATAGAGACAGGGTCTCACTGAGTTGCTTAGCACCTTGCCGTTGCTGAGGCTGGCTTCGAACTCACAAAAAATTCTCTAGTGTCAGCCTCCCAAAGTGGTGAGCCACATCTCTAGCCCTATTTTTATTTCGTGTTTTATTTCGATACAGGGTTTCACTGAGTTGCTTAGCACCTCGCCATTGCTGAGGCTGGCTTTTAACTCAGGATTCTCCTGTCTCAGCCTTCTAAGGAGCTGGGATTACAGGAGTGCGCCACGGTGCCCAGCACCTTTTCCTTTCTTAGTAATAAAAGTATAGGAAGATATGGATATTTATTTGAGCAAAAATTTAGCTGCTTCCTATAGGTTTATTTTTATTATTTTATAACATTGTATGTTATTTTGGTTTCTTCTTTGAACCAAGGACTAAAAGGTGCATTTATTTAATTTCTAAATATATTATTTGTATTGAAATTGATATCTACTTTTGCAAAATCATGATTAGCTAATGATATCTGATATATCCCCCATTTGTAATTTATCATATTATCTGTACTTTGGCATATGGTGATTTTGTAGTTGTTGTTAATGTTTCATAGGTATCTTAAAATAATTTATAATATCTATTTTCACAACCTATGATTTATGGTTATGAATTTTACCTACTTGAGTCATTAAGTT
>PVHX01023587.1:7870-25576 GCA_004024805.1 Geosciurus inauris
GGCACCAGGGACTGAACTCAGGGGCACTCGACCACTGAGCCACATCCCCAGCCCTATTTTGTGTTTTATGTAGAGACAGGGTCTCACTGAGTTGCTTAGTGCCTCGCCATTGCTGAGGCTGGCTTTGAACTCGCGATCCTCCTGTCTCAGCCTCCCTAAGTGCTGGGATTACAAGCGTGAGCCACCACGCCCGGCTCCTCATCTTACTTTTTAAGGCAAAACTTGGGAGGCAGGGAGAGCTAAGGAAATAAATGTGATTTCAGCATATTTCATATTTTTCCTGGAACATCCTTCTACCAGACATCTGCATGGCTCATTGCCTCACTGCAGGGCTCTGCTCAAACCTCACCTTATCAGAGAAGCATTTCCTGTCTGCCTTAAATGAAATGATATTCCTATTACCCTCCTTAATTTTCTTCATAGTGCTTATTATCCTGATTTATTCTTGTCTGTCTTCCCTCACTAGATAAGTTTAATAACAGTGACATTGCCTGTTTTGTTAACTGCTATATTCTCAGGTCCTAGAACCATGTGGCACACAGTAAGTGCTCAGTGAACAACTAATTCAAACTAACCTCCACAGATTAGAAAAAGAGGATGTAGGGTTTGGATCGTGGCTCAGTGGTAGAGTACTTGCCTAGCATGTGTGAGGCACTGGGTTTGATTCTCAGCACAATATATAAATAAATAAATAAATAAAATCAACAACTAATAAAATATTTTAAAAAAGAAGAAAAAGAGGATGTGATCAGTATGATTACATATCAGGGATAAATACAAATTTTTACTTGGACTTAAAAATCTACTCATTGGCAAAAACCTCACTTGGTAAGTTGGACAAAAATGACTTAGTAGTTTCGGTGATCAGAGGTTTGAGCTAAATTTAGGTTAAATCAACTTGTACTATAAACATGATGTCCAGATCTCACAAGAGGTAGATATAATTTCATCTGCACTGGTTACAACACACATTGTATATTCTGTATAGCAATGATAATAATAATAAAACTGCTTTTTGTGTGTGTATGTGCATTTATCATGTCCCGGCCAGGGACATGTTTGAATCAAAAAACTCATTGAATAGGACCATGAATACCTCTACTTTTTTGGTACTAGGGATTGAACTCAGGGGTACTCGACCACTGAGCCACATCCCCAGCCCTATTTTGTATTTTATTTAGAGACAGGGTCTCACTGAGTTGCTTAGCACCTCGCCATTGCTGAGGCTGGCTTTGAACTCACGATTCTCCTGTCTTAGCCTCCCAAAGTGCTGGGATTACAGGCATGCGCCACTGTGCCCGGCTAATACCTCTACTTTTTAATTAAGAAATCTGGGAATTCAGAAATCCAAGACAACATACCAAAAAATGGCACTGATGGGATTTAAATTCTAGTTTGCCTGATATCAAAGTTTATACTTTACATTATGGATAATCACTATAGTAAAAACCTCTAGGTTTTTACTAGTTTCTAAACTATATCAAATAAAAAATTGAAGAAACTGGAGCTGGAGTATTATCTAGAAATAATAATCATCTTTAATTAAAATTATTTTAGACATTTTGATGGAGAAGTATTGGATTTGATGTTATACTCAAGTGCAGAATTGGCACCAGTGTGTACAAGCTACAGGAAGATAGATTTTGACTCAATGAAAAGAGTCAAATTATTATTAGAACTGCCTCACAACCAGGTGTGGTGGTGCATGTCTGTAATCCCAGCGACTTGAGAGCCTGAGGAAGGAGGATAACAAGTTCAAGGGCAGCCTCAGCAACTTAGGGAGACCCTGTCTCAAAATAAAAAAGGAGTTGGGCGTGGTGGCTCACAAAGCACAAAATAGGGCTGGGGATGTGGCTCAGTGGTCAAGTGCCCCTGAGTTCAATCCCTGGTGCCAAAAATAAACAAAAAAATAAATAAAATAAATAAATAAAAATAAAAAAGGGCTGGAGATGTAACTCAGTGGTAAAGTATCCCTGGGTCTACATTCTGCCTCAACATTCCATGGCTCAAAAAAAGTTGGGAACCAATAAGAAAAGAAGGGGTTATATTTTAAAATAATATATCTGAGGAGTAAAATCATTATCATTATTATTTTTCTTTTTCTTTTCTTTTTTTTGTTTTGTAGAGACAGGGTCTCACTGAGTTGCTTAGCGCCTCACCGTTGCTGAGGCTGGCTTTGAACTCGCGATTATCCTGTCTCAGCCTCCCTAAGTGCTGGGATTACAGGCTTGCGCCACTGTGCCCAGCTATTATTTTTCTTTGAGGTGTCTTGTGCATGCTAAGCAAGTACTCTACCACTGAGCTACACCCCAACCCCTAAGACCATCATTAACAAAGTAAATCAAGGTAACTACGTCCATGTCCATGGTCATACTAAATAATAATAGTGTTCCATCTCAAAATATGAAATGAAATACACAGTTTTTAGGGAGTTTTCAAAAACTGGAGGCTACCTTGGCAGTAAGCTGCTTGAGGGCAGGCAGGAATAACACTGTATTTATCTTTGAATCGGAGCTCAGTAAATATTTGAACAACAGATTAGATTCTGTCAATCAGAACAGCCACAATCTTAAGTGTCTCTTCATTCCTCAGTCAGGGGCTTTCCTACAAATTGCTTTCTACTGCTTAGTGAAACTGAACACGAATTGCCTCTGTAAAAAGAGAAAAGCAGGCAACTACAAAGAAAGATATATTTAGATATATTTTTGAGAATGATTTGAAAGAGAAGTCTAAAGGCCTCGACTGGGAAACATCTGTGCAATCCTTTTGGCACTAACATAGATTTACTCTGTAATTATGAGGAAACTCACGGCTGCTTAAGTGCATCCACTTTTTTGAGAAAATGGAGGCAAAGTGGCAAATAGAGATGAAAGAGTCTCATAATTTAGGATAGAGAAGGAAAGAAGAGAATCAGATGAACCAATCTGTGGATTATCCAGGTGCTCTCCCTCATCCAGTTTCCCACCTTTGCCCTACTTTCTCCATTTCAGTGTTAACTCCTGCCTCTGTCCCCAACACCCAAGGCAGTGAACGAGAAAAATCTGAGAGGTTGAAACTCAAAGCCCTCTCTCTTGTTTTAGTCAAAATCTTGGTGGGAAAGGAAGTTGGAACTAATGACTGAAGTGAGTGATTTAAAGTGGCTGTACATTGCAGTGACCTGTGCTGCTTGCTCCTTTTGTCCTTCAGGGTCATGGATAATTTACTGTTGGCTTGGTGTATCCACCTAATGCTATAGTGTTTGAAATGAAATACTCAATGAGCTGTGAAGAAGCCAGAAGCAGCAGTTCTGTATGGAGGAGACCCTCTGGAAGTGTCTAGAGAATTGCCAAACACACCTGGGCCAAATCCAACTAATCTAGCTACTTACTTCATGGTTGATTTGAAGACCTGATTATTTTGGTGGTGGGGGCGGGTACTGGGAATTGAACCCAAGGGTGCTTTACCACTAAGATACAGTCTCAGCTCTTTTTATTTTTTTTTAAATTTTAGGACAGGGTTCTGCTAAGGTGCTTAGGGCCTCACTAAATTGATGAGACTATCTTCAAACTTGGATCTGCCTGCTTCAGCCTCCTCCGGTTTGTGCCACACAACCAGTTTACACCAGATTATTTACACTTCCTTTCCTAAACATAGCCCTACACTATCTAATAGGCCATAATATAGTAAAATGAGAATAAGTTTTGGCTTCAGACATTGATTCAAATCCTAGCACTACCCTCACTAGTTCCTTTGACTTTAGCCAAATTATTTTAGCTTCTTGAGCCTATTTGTTTATCTGATAAGTAATTATACCTACAACAGAAGGTACTTTTTAGGATGAAATGAAATGTAGTATGTAAAAGGCTGATATATAACTTTTTAGGATGAAATGAAATGTAGTATGTAAAAGGCTGATATATATTTTCCCCTTTTCTACTAATATTCCTTGTAAAGGAAATAACTATATTATATTCTACACCATGTACTTTTCCAAGGACTCTGGAACTGTGCTTAGAGAAAGGCATCTTTACGAAAGAGGACATAACAAGAAAAACAGCAGGAAGAAATCATGGGTTGCTTATGTGATCACCAAAAGGGACTTCAATTTTAGAAACGTAGCACTCAAAGGATAGAGATGCAGAAGGTGAAGGGGAAGAAATAAATACTATCAAGACTCAGCCAGGTGGAGTAGATGGGAACAAGAAGTTAAGGAGTGTGAAGATCTGTTATTTGGCTATTTCCCCTGGTCTGATGTTTTCTTCCTTATCTCGAGGGGCTAGAACATATTGGATTCTGCTCATTTCCATATAGCACTTACTGGGGAGTGAGGAAAGCCATTTTCTATCTGGCTCATGTGCCTACCCTAAATACTGAAACCTGATGCCTCAAACCTTATGTCTGAGGGATAGAAACCCTATCGGACAGGAAGGTTCTTAATCTGGCAGCAACTAACTCGCTTCCCCCAATCTAAATTGTAGCAGAACAGAGGAAGAAGCAAGGCAATTAAATTAAATTAATTTATTTAACCAGGAAGAACAGCATAAGAAGTTTGCTCTCTAGTACATTTTGGAGGAATTCCCAAAGAGGACAAAACTTGCTTCTCAACCTTGTCTTTTTCTCACATTCTTCTCTATTTTCCTCTCCACTTTTTTGCCCCAGAGAGTGTAAAACTGATCTTGAAGCTCATAGGGCTGGGTCTGGGACCAGCCGCTCCGAGATGACGTAATGCTTTCTCCCGTACACAAAGCGGCCTCCCCAGGGCTGGGCCTCACTCGCCCCTCCCCCTCCGGCCTGGAACGCACCCCCGCCAGCACTAGCGCGGGTGAGTCCCCTTTTTGAAAAGCTAGCCCAGGGAAACAGGGAACAAAGGCCCCGGAAGGAGAGCCTAGGCGCTGCCAGGAGGCCCAGAAATAGACATCACGTCATCCCCCAGCCCAGCAGCGCCAAGCGCCATTTGGTAGCATCAGTCGGACCCCACCATTACGATGCAGAATGGAGCTCCCAGGGTTCACGTTTCCTCCCAGACCCAGCATCCAGCTGACCGGTTTAAGGAGTGGCTTCCTTTTTGCTCCGCACCCCCGCACCTCTCTTTCCCTAGAGGCCCCCGCCTCCCCTGGCTGCCAGCCACACAGCCCACAGTCTCCAAGCTGCCATCTTGATGTCCCATCCCCCTTGCCACCTCCCTCCCCCGCAGTCCTTAGAAGTGGGAGGGGGAGGCAGGGGCACCGCCCTGCGTGCCCCAAGGGGGAGGGCTCGGCCTACCCCACCTCTCCTCCCCCAGAAGGAGGGGTACATGTCCTCTGCACGAACGCTGTTTCTCACCTCCAGCAGTGCTGACAGTGCACCATACAAGGTTTTAGCACCTTGGACTTCCCCGCCCTCGGTGTCGCTCTGGCCTTGCCAGCCCCTGCAGCCCACAGCTCAAGTTCAGGCGCTGTCCACTACACGATACCTATGACCAGAGGCCCGATCCTAGCAGGGTTGGCACTTTGAAAGCTTTGTCTGGGCTTAACTCCCAGCCCATTGCCAGGCCCTTTGGCTTTGCAACGGTTCTGATCACCTCAAGCTTAGTTTTCCCGATTCTGCTTACCAAAGCTAGGTCGGATATTGGTGATCTCAGCCATGTCGTAATCAGAGGCTGTTGCTATGTTTTCGTAATGGTCAGACAACTCTGGGAACCCCTGGTAAATACCGAGGTCGCTGCTGTAGAGCTGTAGGTCAGGGGAGGGGGAAGGTATCTGGCGGACGTCTCCTGCGACGGTCCGATCCCCGGTTGCCAGCTGCACCCTCCTCTTAAGATGCTCCAGTGATGCTCTGAGCTAAGGATGCAGGTGCAGTCAGACTGGTCCTGATGCGAGATAGGCTCCGCCTTTTTCCGAAAGGCCCTCGGCAGAAGACTCCGCCTCTGTCCGAAAGGTTCCGGAAGGCAGGTCCCTCCCCTTTCCGGAAGATCTCCTACTGCCGAGTTTTCCTGAGAACGAGGTCCCGCCCACTGGCCGGCTGTGGGTGGTTAAGGCAAAAGTACCTAAAGCAAGAATAAGAAAGGCAGGTAGGTCCAGCTGTAATCCCAGCTACTCGGGAGGCTGAGGCAGAAGGGTCTCAAGTTCAAGGCCAGTCTGGACTTTGTCTTGAAATAAAAAAAATAAAAAGAGCTGCAATGCCAGCTTAGTGGTAATAAACCGCTGGGTTCAATTCCCAGTACCCGGGGCTCTGGAGTCAGGGAGGGGAGAAAGTGTAGGTAGATTATCCTATGAGTGTCAATCCATTCTTTGATTCCGGTTTTCAGGGCTATTATAAAGGAGCAGAATGGTCTGGGTTCCAGGTTTTTGGAAAAATTCTATGCTGCCTGGATTTCACTATCGGATTGCCATTATTGTCACACATTTCTGAGACCATTGAAGGTTATTGGAGAAACTTTCTTAAACTCTAGAAACTCGGATTAAAGACCAAACCTGGAGAGGAGGTGCAACAGCTCTGAAAATTTACAAAAATCATTGAACTCTCTATATATGTAAAACAGATGGATTTTGTGGTTTATAAATTTTAAAAAACACCATTTTTTAAAGATTAATGAAAAAGTGGCAAAGATAATCAGTGTTGAATATTCCTCTTCTATGAGTGGCAACTGTTTAGGGTTGAGTAGGAAAAGGGGAGTAGGGGCAGTAACCCAAAAGATCTGTGTATTTTGTAGGTCAAAAGGAAACAAGGCAGCTGGGGATATAGCTCAGTAGGTAGAGTTCTTGCCTTGCATGCACAAGGCCCTGGGTTCAATCCCCAGCACCACAAAAAAAGGACACCAGGTGGAAACCATGGAACACGCCTTGAATTTCAGCTACCTACCCAAAGGTTGAGGCAGGAGGATTGTAAATTGTTAGGCCAGTTAGGGCAACTTTGGATCCCGACCTCTTGTCACCCCCCCCCCCCACACACACACAAAAAGAGGACCACTTCTGGACACTTCCTTGCTATTTATAAGACTTAATGTGATTCAGGTCAGAGTTAGACTATTGGTGATTAGAGCCATATTTACATTAATTTCACCCTTCATTTTGCTCACCTGTAAAATGCGGGAGCAGAACACTTTTTTGGGGGGGGGGAGTGTATGGAGGATTGAACCCAGCAGTGCTTAACCACTAAGCTACATTCCTAGCCTTTTTTTTTTGAAATAGGGTTTCCTAAATTGCTGTGGCTGGCTTTGAGCTTCTGATTCTCCTGCCTCAGCTTCCCAAGCTGCTGGAATTACAGTCCTGAGCCACCTCACCTGGCGCATTTTCTTAGCTTTGACATTCTGCTCCTCCAGAAAAGTGGAAAGAGCCTGTGTGGTGGTGTATGCCTGTAATCCTAGCGACTCAGGAGAATCTTAAATTCAAAGCTAGCCTTAGCAATTTAGTGAGGCCCCAAGCAATTTAGCAAAACCCTGTCTCAAAATAAAAATTAAAAAGGGTGGGGATATGGATATGGCTCTGTGGTAAAATGCCTCTGAGGTTCAAGCCCCAGTACAAAAAGAAAAAAGAAAACAAAGAAAAAAGGAAAGAACCTGGTCCTAGGTGTTGTTCATTCATTCATTCATTCAAAATACATGTATCAAATTATTATTATTATTTTTTTAAATTTTACAATCAGTCTTTTTTTTTTTTTAATTTTTTTTCATAGACATTTGTTTTATTTATACGTGGTGCTGAGGATCGAACCCAGGGCCTCCCGCATGCGAGGCAAGCGCTCTACCGCTGAGCTACAATCCCAGCCCCCATGTATCAAATTATTGAACATTGACTATGTCCCACACACCTTCCTGAGTCATTCATTAGGAGATAGAGTTAGGATACCAGATACCTGATTTCCCTTGATAACGGTGTACCTTCCCGAAATCACCTACTCAGTTAAGCCAGAACTTTGTCCTTTGCAAACTGGAAAATTAAATAATAATGTCCATCGGCTCACAAAGTTTATTGTGGAGACCAAACCATCTAAGATGATGTAAATGAAAGCATTGTAAAATAAAGAATATTATATAGATCTAAATAATTGCTTTAATTTGAATCCAAATTGGCCTTAGTTTTGTTTTTGTTTTGTCCTGCCACTCCCAACCGCCCCCCCCCCCCATTGAACCCAGGGGCGCTCTATCACTGAGCTGTATGTCCAGTCTTTTTATTTTGATACAGAGTCTCACCAGATTGCCCACGCTGGCCTCAAACTTGCGACCCTCCTGCTTCAGCCTCCTGAGTAGCTGCATTACAGGTGTGTGCCATCGCACCCCAGTCTGTCCCCCTTCTTTCCCCCAGGAATTGTACCAGGGGCGCTTTACTACTGAGCCACATCCCCAGACCTCCCTACCCTTTTTTTGGTACTGAGGATTAAACTCAGGGTCACTCGACCACTGAGCCACATCCCCAGCCCTATTTTGTGTTTTATGTAGAGACAGGGTCTCACTGAGTTGCTTAGCGCCTCGCCTTTGCTGAGGCTGGCTTTGAACTCGCGATCCCCTTACTTCAGCCTCCCGAGCCATCCCCAGCCCTTTTTATATTTTAGTTTGAAACAGAGTCTCACTAAATTGCTTAGGGCCTCGCTAAATCGCTTGAGGTTGGCTTTGAATCTGAGATCCTCCTGCCTCATCCTGCCTGTCGCTGGGATTGCAGAATGGCACGGCGCCGGCTGGAACCTGTATTGTTTGTAATCTAGATTCCTCCTTCTGAAATTTTAGGATTTGGTTTCTACCTATGGCCCAGATATTTTGTAGGGAGAATGTTTAGCCCTCAAACTAAACCACTGAATCTCAATCCCCAGTTTTGAGTAGGATAGCTTCGTAAGTAGAAAAAGCGAAGTCATACCTTTAAATTTTTTTGCCAGTAACTGACACACTAGCTCTGGCTTCATTTGACCCTAAATAGGATGGCGCCTAGTGTCTGGCGCATGCTCCTAGACTTCCTTAGTCGCCGCTTACCGCGACTCGGGGGCGCGCACGTCAGTCGCTGCCGTTGCTTGACTTCCGCTGGTGCTGGAGCTGAGTTTCCGCGGGATTAGGCCGGTTTGTGAGGGTACTGGGTAGTGCGCGGTGGGGCGGGAAGAGGCAGGTGGGGTGTGGGACACCGGTGCAGAGGATGTCCAGGATGAGGGGCGTCGGGTCGGAAAGTGGGCGCCGGGGGCATGATGGGAGTTAGGGTGAGACATTGTCTAGTTGGTAGTGGGGACTTCACCAGCGCTTGGCGCCGAGGTGAATAGCACATTTAGGACCTCCTTTTGAAAAGCTTTCCCCGGGGGAGGCCGCACCTTGGCTGTCTCTGGATTGATATTCTTTCATCCTGTTGGTTCGACTCTGGCTCCCAAAGGAGTGGACCATTTTGAGCTACTGCAGTGTTTGAGGTGCTTGGAGCCGATCCCCGCGCGCTCTTGACTGAATAGTAGCAGCTTGCTTTTTCTTCTTTCTTTCCTTTCTCTTCTGGACCTCAGTAACTCATCTGTAAAATCAAGGAGTCGTGTAGGTTACTCCCGCTCCACTCCTTACTCACTCCCTCCCTCACAGGAATAAACACATCTTCCCCGTATTGAAGTTTGCCAAGGTAACATCAGCTGATTTGGAGTTCTCCACTAATATTCTAAAGAAACTGAATTAGGGAGGTTTAATACTAACCTTATAGATCAAACTCTCAGAGCTAGTCCAGGCTTTCTCTAGTACCCTGTTAGGTGGGCATTCAGACTTCAGTTGAACATTGTCATTGATGGAGAACCCTCTGTTAACACAAGACAGCTTATTCTGTTTTGGGCCTACTTATGAAAGCAAAGTATTCCTGAGTTGAACAGTGCAATTAGTTTCCATATAATGTTTAATCCAAGTGCTGCACAGTTGTTCAAACGCTCTTTCATTCATTCATTTACTTAGGGAACATATATTGAGTATTTTCTTTAAAAATTTTTTTTTGCAGTTGTCAATGGACCTTTATTTTATTTAGATGTGGTGCTGAGAATCGAACCCAGTGCCTCACACATGCCAAGCAAGCGCTCTACCACTGAGCCACAACCAGCATTGAGTACTTTCAGTATTCAAATACTGCTAATACTAGGGATGCCAGTTGAAGAAGTCCTTTTTCTCAAGAAGCTCATAGTTTTGGAGGCAGGAGACAGAAAAGTAAAGAGATAGTTCAAAAGGAGTAACTACTATAAAAGCAGTTTGCAAATACGTGTTCTAAGGACATAAAAGAAGGTGTGCTGCAGTTAGGTTAGTTATTGCCCTTACAATGTGATAACTAGAATTGAAGCCAAGAATCCAGAAGTAACAATTCAGAGAACAGTAGAAATCTCTCCTTTGTTTCAACAGAAATTTTGTGTTAATATAACTAAACACATTTTGCTTTTGGATTGTGTCTGTTAATGGATGTACTTGTTTATGAAAACATCAATAGCAAACATTTATTGATCTCATTTTCCAGCTAATGATGTGGGTGCTATTTTTATTTCATTTTTATAGCTGGAGAGACTAAGCTTCAGGTTAATTTACTTATGCAGGTTCACAAAGCTGGAGAGAAATTAACTTGGGAAACAAATCCAGTTATTTGGACTTTACATTTGCTTCCGGCATCATGCTGTTCTACTTTCTTGATGATGGTAACAATAAGAACACACTTATTAATCACGATTTAACTTTTTTAAAATTTAATGCCACCATTTAATTTTTTTTAATATTTATTTTTTAGTTGTAGGTGGACAGAATATCTTATTTTATGTGGTGCTGAGGATCGAACCCAGTGCCTCCCGTGTGCTAGACGAGCACACTACCACTGCACCATAAACCCAGCCCCACCATTTAATTTTTATAACAACTCAGTGAGGTGAGA
Source organism: Geosciurus inauris (assembly GCA_004024805.1). Taxonomy (NCBI): domain Eukaryota; kingdom Metazoa; phylum Chordata; class Mammalia; order Rodentia; family Sciuridae; genus Geosciurus; species Geosciurus inauris. The sequence continues at coordinate 18,679 of PVHX01023587.1, forward strand.
ATAATTTTTTTGAACCCCCTTTTTTTTAACAGTTGAGAAAAAAAATGTACAGAGTTTTAAATCATTTGGCCAAGGTAACATACTAATCAGTAGTAGAGTTGGAATTTGAACTCAGTCACTCTAGTCATTGTTTCACTTCTTCCACCTAATGGAATACTGTGCATTTTGTGTAAAGTGTTGGATGTGAATAAAATGAAAAGATAATTGAGAAAATGTTATTATCATTAATTAATATGAAGTTGATAAGAACTTTTTCATCCTTTTAGGATGGGAAAAAAGTGGGACTTTTAAAATGATGCCCTCTAAGAAGAGAAGAACTACAGTGACAGAATCTCCACAGCATAAAGGCAACCCAGATGAAGATAACTTAGACATAGAGTCAGCTGTTAAACCAGAATGTGACCAGACTAAAGACTTGGGGTCTGTGTCAATGTCCTGGGGTCCAAATCATGGCAGCGCAGTTGACCTTGAAGTTCAATCTGTGCAGGATGCAGGAAATCAGCTTGGTGTGGGGGATTCATCTCTAAGCTCTAGGACGCTCACCCAGGACACAAATCTGCCAATTTTGGAAGCTGCTGATGTGGCTATCTCTCAGGAAATCACTCTACCTTCCTTGGTGTCTTCCCATCCCCTTAATATATCCATTGGTAAAGGAAAACTCCAGGCCAGTGCCTCAAAGAGAGGAAAGAAAATTGTCCTCAGGCCTGGGCCAGTTACCCAAGAAGACAGAAGTGATCATTCTTTCATTAAGGAGCCTTTTACAGGAGAGCCTAGTGAAGAAGTTAAAGAAGAAGAAGGTAAGATGTAAAAGGTCTTTAGGCTACATTTTCCTTGTCAGTATAGGTTGAGCATCCCTAATCTTAAAATCCAAAATGTTCCAAAATCTGAAACTTTCTGAATGCTAGCATAATGCTACAAATGGAAAATTCTAAGCTAACCTCATGTGAGGCATTGTGGTTAAAATGCAGGTGTGCTAGAAATGTTGTATAAAATTGCCTTCAGGCTATATTAATAAGGTGTATCTGAAAGCTACATGAATTTTGTTTTTAGATTGAGTCCTGTCATCAAGATAGATAGCACATTATGTGCACATATTCTGAAATCTCCCCAAATAAAAAAATCCAAAAAGCAGGGCTGGGGTTGTGGCTCAATGGTAGAGCACTTGCCTAGCATGTGTGAAGCACTGGGTTTGATTCTCAGCACTGCATATAAATAAATTAAATAAAGGTCCACTGACAATTTAAAAATGTTAAAAAAAATCGAAAAAGCTTCTGGACCGACACATTTTGGATAAGGGTTACTCAACCTGTATTACTTTGTCATTGCTTTCTCTGTAGTGCCTTTACAGAAACTGTTTCTGAAAGGGGATACTGATTAGGTATGGAATTGGGAGCCATGGAGCTTATTGTCAGCAGTGAACCATATGAATAGATACAGCCTGTTTTTTCCCTTTCCATTCTTTTGATCCTTGTCTTTATCGCTTTACTTTCTCTCATCCTTTGTTCTGCGTGTCTGGAGAGGCAAATTATGAATAATAGTCTTGTGATTTGATGGATAGCCACAAAGTGAGATTTGTGGAAGAGGGGCAACAGCTTAAGGGACTTAAAGGAGAGACTACTGAGACCTTGGGAGAAACTCAGTGGAGATAAGAAAGTCTTAGGTCTTCAAGGCTGAGCTGCAGTTTGACAGAATGGTGACATGAGCACCTACGCCAAAAATAGTTCCTGCAAAAGTAGCAAAGGCAGAAGAGGATGGGAACATAGTTGCCTGGAAGAAGCAGTGGAAGCTGACTTCAGAGTAGTAGATTGTAAAGGGTGTTGTTTTTCATGCTAAGGTGTTTGAACTTTTCTAGAGAGTAGATAATAGCCATTTAATGGATAAGCAGAACACATATGCTTTAGAAAAGACATCAACTCTTCCTGTTCATTCATTTTGAATATATTTTATTTTTTTTAATGTTACTGTATTTTTTATACCTTTATTTTGTTTGTTTATGTTTATGTGGTGCTGAGGATTGAACCCAGTGCCTCACGCATGCTAGGCAAGTGCTCTACCTACAGCCACAGCCCTTGAATATATTTTATGCTGTGTTCTTTTGTGTTGCATTTTAAGCCAGCCCACTTGGTCTTATTTTGTCCTTTTGGTACATTGTCCTTTGGTGATTTTTTTTTTTTTTGGTACCAGGGATTGAATTTAGGAGCACTTGGCCAGTGAGCCACATCCCCAGGCCTATTTTGTATTTTGGAGACAGGGTCTCACTGAGTTGCTTAGTGCCTCGCGGTTGCCGAGGCTGGCTTTGAACTCCTGATCCTCCTGTCTCAGCCTCCCCAGCCGCTGGTATTACAGGCGTACGCCACCACGCCTGGCTGGTGATTCTTTTATAGTAAATATACTGTGTTAGTACCGACACTGCGTTTGTACAGCAGAATTTCATGTTTCTGACTCTATGTTTGAAAATTGATAAAGTAGATGAGTTACCTGAAGCACATTGTCAAAGATGGAAGATCTTTGGGGAAAGTACCCTCCTATACAATCAGCCCTTGTCATTACACATGGTTCTGTTTTTTTTCTCCCCTTTGGTTCTGAGAATTGAAATGGCTCTATTGTTATAACCACATTCAGAGTAATTTGTATTGGCATATTGGTTCTGGAGCCACTTATATGTTATTTGGAAGGAGAGGAGTCGCAGGTTGAGACCCCCAACCTAAAAAAAAAAAATCCAGCCGGGCGCAGTGGCGCAAGCCTGTAATCCCAGCACTTAGGGAGGCTGAGACAGGGGAATTGTGAGTTCAAAGCCAGCCTCAGCAACGGTGAGGCACTAAGCAACTCAGTAAGACCCTGTCTCTACATAAAACACAAAATAGGGCTGGGGATGTGGCTCAGTGGTTGAGTGCCCCTGAGTTCAATCTCTAGTACCCCCCACCCAAAAAAAAAATCCTATGTGCATTTTGGAAATATTGAAAATTTGAAGAAAAAATTATCACCCATTATCTTACTACTCAGAGTAATTACTACTGAAATTTTAGTGCATATTCTTATATTTGTTCTGTTGTTTTGCTTTTTTCTTTTTGTGGTACTGGGGATTGAACCCAGGGGCACTCTACCACTAAGTTACACTCCTAGCCCTTTTTTAAAAAAATATTTTTCTAGTTGCCAATGGATCTTTATTTTATTTATTTATATGTGGTGCTGAGAATCGAACCCAGTGCCTCACACATGCGAGGCAAGTGCTCTACCACTGAGCCATGACCTCAACCCCCTAGCCCTTTTTTTTTTTTTTTTAAATTTTTTTTAGTTGTAGATGGACACAATGTCTTTATTTTATTGCTTTGTATGTGGTGCTGAGGATCGGACCCAGGGCCTCATGCATGCCAGGCAAGCGCTCTACCACCGAGCTACAATCCCAGCGCCCCCCTAACCCTTTTTTATTACTGTTTTTTATTTTGAGTCAGGTTCTCACTAAGTTGCTGAGGCTGGCCTTGAATTTGCTGTCCCTCTGCCTTAGCCTCCTGAGTGGCCATAATTATAGGCGGGCTTGGTTTGCTTCATTCCAAGTAACAGTTTTCTGCTGTGAAAGCAGCAGCATCATATTCATTGTAGAAAAATTGAACAAAATGTAGAAAAGACATCTGGACTATTTTGAAGTATTGATATTTTGTTACAAGTTGTACATAGTAAAGCAAGTTTCTAGACTGCATGTGTCAGTGGTTAAAGCTACTCCTCCACCTTTTTTTTTTTTTTTTTTGAGAAAGGATTTCCCAGTGTTGCCTAGGCTGGCCTTGATTTCCTAGGCTCAAGTGATCCTCCTGCTTCAGCTTCCACAATTTAGCTGATATTACAGGCGTTGAACTGCCATAGCTGACTAAATCTTTTTATTTTTTATTTATTTTTATTTTTTTAATTTTTTATTTTTTCGGTACTGTGGATTGAACTCAGGGTCTCTCGACCACTGAGCCATATCCCCAGCCCTGTTTTGTGCTTTATGTAGAGACAGGGTCTCACTGAGTTGCTTAGTGCCTTGCCTTTGCTGTGGCTGGCTTTGAACTCATGATTCTCCTGTCTCAGCCTCCCAAAGTGCTGGGATTACAGGCTTGTGCCACTGCACCCGGCTGCATCTGCTTTTTTTTTTTAAAAATTTTTAGTTGTAGATGGACACAATACCTTTATTTTTTTAATTTTTATGTGATGCTAAGGATTGAACCAGTGTCTCATATGTGCTAGGCAAACACTCTACTACTGAGCTACAACCCCAACCCCCTACCCTATTTTCTACTTATGCCTTTTTTCTCTTTACCTCTTAGAAGTGATTAGCATAGGCAGATTTTACCTTGATTTGTACAATTCTCAGTTATTTTCGTGTTATCAATTTACAGTTCTTAGGCTGTTACTAAACAACTTATCAATGCTCTGTACATGATTTTTCCTTCCCTCTCATACGACTTGGTTTCTCTACTGAGACCTTTAAGTACCTAACATTAACTGGGTGTGGTGGTGCACACCTGTAATCCCAGCACTTTGGGAGGCTGAGGCAGGGTAATCGCTAGTTCAAAGCAGCCTCAGCAACAGCGAGACACTAAGCAGCTCAGTAAGACTCTGTCTCTAAATAAAAAACACAAAATAGGGCTGGGGATGTGGCTCAGTGGTCGAGTACCCCTGAGTTCAATTTCCGGTATGCACCCCCCCCCCCCCCGGCAAAAAAGAAGTACCTAACATTTATTTATAAAGTCACAAAAGCGTGGGGACATTAGAGTTGTAGGTAAATGAATTAAATTGAAAACCAATCTGGAGCTGGAGTTGTGGCTAGGTGGTGGAGCGCTTGCCTAGCACATGTGAGGTGCTGGGTTTGATCCTCAGCACCACATAAAGATAAATAAAATAAAGGTATTGGTTCATCTACAATTAAAATAATAATAATAATAAGAAAAGAAAAACAATGTGATGGAGTCTGAGGAAAAGAGGTTGCAGAGAAAAGGAATATCTATTCTATATAGATATAGTAAGAAAAATGATCTTTTTTCTTTTTCTTTTTGGTACCAGGGATTGAACTCAGGGACACTTGACCACTGAGCCACATCCCCAGCCCTATTTTGTGTTTTATGTAGAGACAGGGTCTCACTGAGTTGCTTAGCGCCTCGCCATTGCTGAGGCTGGCTTTGAACTCGCGATTCTCCGTCTCAGCCTCCCTGAGTGCTGGGATTACAGGCATGCGCCACTGTGCCCGGCAATCAAAATGATCTTATGGTGCAGCTGATAACCTGTTTGTAGGGACTGTTTTAGAGTAGATCCAAATATGTTGTGTTATTAGCTTTTGGTCAGCGAGTTGCTCAACCACTGAGCCACACCCCCAGCCCTCTTTTATATTTTATTTAGAGACAGGGTCTCACTGAGTTGCTTAGTGTCTTGCCGTTGCTGAGGCTGGCTTTGAACTCCCTATCCTCCTGTCTCAGCCTCCTGAGCCACTGGGATGTGGGAATGGAAGAAGTTCTGTGTATCAAAGTCAACTTCTGTGGTTTTTTTGGCGCGGGGGGGGGGCGGAGGGGGTGCTAGGGATTGAACACAGGGTCTCCTGCTTGCTAGGCCAGTGCTTAAAGTTCTCTATTTTGAAGGGCAATACTTTCATAATTTGAAATTTCTGGTATGTTTGTTTAAAGAATTGTTAACTTCAGTTTAGTTTTTAAAATATAGATATCATTAATTCTAAAAATTATTAAAGATTATTGATTAAAAAAGGAAAGCTATGCTGTGGTATGGATTGAGTTTTCCTCTTTGGCTGAGAACTTTTGATGGATTTAGCATTCAACTCCTTGATGTACATTCCTTGTTAAAGCGAAAGCTGTGGTGGCTGGGCTGTAGCTCAGTGGCATAGCACTTGCCTAGCATGTGTGAGGCACTGGGTTCAATCCTTAGCACCACATAAAAATAAACAAATAAATAAAGGCATTCTGTTCATCTATAACTACAAACAAACAAACAACAACAAAAGCCTTAGCCTTTTGACCCTGTGGAGTAATCATGGACTCCAGAAGTAAAGGACATAATGAGAGTGATAGAATTAAGGACTGATTCATGCTTTTTTTTTTTGGTACTGGGAATTGAACCCAGGGGCGCTTCACCACTGAGCCACATCCCCAGTCCTTTTTAAAATAGTTTATGTAGAGCTAGTGTCTTACTGAGTTAGTTGCTTAGGGCTTCGCTAAGTTGTTGAGTGCTGAGGCTGGCTTTTTAAAATTAGTTGTTGATGGATCTTTATTTAATTTATTTATTTATATGTGGTGCTGAGAATTGAACCCAGTGCCTCACACATGCCAGGCAAGCGCTGTACCACTGAGCCATGACCTCAGCCCCTGATGCTGTCTTTGAACTCTCAATCCTCCTACCCCAGCCTCCCAAGCCTCTGGGATTACAGGCATGTGCTACCATGCCTGGCTCTTGATTTGCTTTCTTTATTGCTTGAAGATAACTTTCCCTTTTTAATACTACCCCTGTCTCTGTTCCACCCCCAAGAAGAGTTGAAGTGAAAAAGTTGTCTAATGAACTATAGAACTATGTAATTTATGGTGATATTTACTGTTTCTATAACATTGATTAACAGTCGAGACATTTTATATGTATATCATTTATAGTTGATCAATGTGATTGTTTGGTTTGGATATGTAGTATCCCCCAAAAGCTCATTTGTGAGACAATCAAGAACATTCAAAGCCGGGCGCGGTGGCTCAAGCCTGTAATCCCAGCACTTAGGGAGGCTGAGACAGGAGAATCGCGAGTTCAAAGCCAGCCTCAGCAATGGCGAGGTGCTAAGCAACTCAGTGAGACCCTGTCTCTACATAAAACACAAAATGGGGCTGGGGATGTGGCTCAGTGGTCGAGTGCCCCTGAGTTCAATCCTTGGTACCAA
>PVHX01023588.1:0-25474 GCA_004024805.1 Geosciurus inauris
CATTCGGGGCTTCACAGACCAAGCTGAAGCCCTGGTCTGACAAAAGCAGCAGGGTCACTGAAGGAGAGCAAGCAGTTTGACCCACACTGTGGACAGAATGCCGTCGGGCGCGGACACGGTGGAGCCCACAGCTGATGAGCTGCCCAGGAAACTCCTCAGCGGGGCATCTCCCCACCTTTAGAGATCGACAGACGAACAGGCGAACGAGAGGCAGTACCCCTGCCTGGTGTCCCCACGACCCACTAAGAATGATGGAGAGAAATGCTTCCAGCCAACGTGTGTAAAAGCCCTTCCCCTCGAGAAAAAAGGGGAGTGGGTGCAACGGATCCGCGGGGCGCGCTCGCCCAGCCCAGCGCTCTGCACAGCCTCCACGCGAGCTCAGGCAGAGACAGCGGAGGCCCATGAGCACAGCGGAGGACGAGGGAGCTCAGATTCAGGCAGAAAGGCGGCCTCCACCCCAAGCAGTGGGAGGGCAGGTGTCCACATCGTGGCTGCAGGAGGAGGGAGGTCAGTCGCCATGGAGGAGTCTGCACCTGCTGCTGGCAGTGGAGAGGGGTGGTGCCCGCACTGTGGTCCCCCACGGTTGTGTCTGGACATGAACGCGATGCTTCCTCAATCCCACTGAGGAGAGGGACGCAGTGCCCAGGCTTTACAGCCTTGGGCAGTGGAAGCCAGAACCCAGACGAACCAGCTGAGTGTCTTTACTCAGTAGTATGGACAGCACCCAGGCGAGCTGGCAGTCAGGGGGATGCTTCTGTACCACAGACCACCACTGAGAACCCCCAGTCAAGGGACACACGCTTGCAGACAGCCACCGGGCTCTATGCCACTTGGAGAAAGAGCCTGTGGAGGGGAGCAGGTGCACGGGGAACTGCGGCAACCAGAATGATCGCCCTAACCCTGCGCCCTGAGTGCCTGTACGTGGAAACTCCAGCCAACAGACATAACACTCACCCTCTGGGCAGCCAGCCTCAGGCCCCCGACCAAGAGAGCCAGCTGGAGGGAAGCCCAGAGCAACTAGGGAGTGGCTTCCCCGCCCCATCCCCTCTGGAGGGACCAAAGCCCAAGAAAGACGGACATCTAAAGCTCCCAGATCCTGACGCAATCCAAACCAAGACACAGTAAGCTTTTCCTCCACCTTGGCGTGCTTTACGATACAAAGCTCTGACATCAACTCTGAGCATGCATCTACCACACTTCATTGTGATAGTTGTTGCCCCAGTAGCTGACACTGTGCCCTCGATCCATTTCATTGTATTTCTTCTAGTGTTTTAAAGGAAATAATATATAACCAGCCCTGAAAGAAAATGGGTGCCCAGATTAGTATATCCAGCAAAATTATCCTTTGAAATTGAAGATAAAACAAAAACTTTACTTGATAAACACAAACTAAAACAATTCATAACCACAAGCAAGCCCACACTACAAAATATAATCAATGAAATAGTTCATACACAAGAAACAAAAAATAAAAATGAACATCAGCATAGGGATAAATTGCACTAGAAAAATAGTCAATTAAAGGAGACTCAAATCTGAATTAAGCATTAGAAATAAATTAAAGTGGCAGGAAATAAAAATAATCTATAATAACACTGAATGTAAACAGTCTAAATTCTTCAATCAAAAGACATAGATTGTGAGGCATGGTGATGCATGCCTGTAATCCCAGAGGCTCAGGAGTCTGAACCAGGAGGATTGCAGGTTCAAAGCCAGCCTTAGCAACTTAGCAAGACTGTAAGCAACCTAGTGAAACCATCGCAAAATAAAAAATAAAAAGGGCTGGGGATGTGACTCAGTGGTTAACCACCATTGGGTTCAATCACTGGCACAAAAAAAAAAAGATTGGATGAAAAATGAAGGCCCAGGGGGCTGGGGTTATGACGCAGTGGTAGCGTGCTTGCCTAGCACGCGTGAGACACTGGGTTCGATCCTCAGCACCACATAAAAATAAAATAAAGATATTCTGTCCACCTACAACTAAAAAAATCAATAAATATTTAAAAAAAAAAAATGAAGGCCCAGGAGCTGAGGTTGTGGCTCAGTGGCAGAGCACTTGCCTCCCATGTGTGAGGCACTGGGTTCAATCCTCAGCACCACATAAAAAAAAATAAACAAAATAAAGACACTGTGTTCATGCATAACTAAAACATATTTTAAAAAAAAATGAAGGCCCAACAATATGTTGTTTACAATAGACTCACCTTACCAACAAAGATATCCATAGACTAAAGGTGACATAATGGGAAAATACATACCACAAAAGTGGTAGCCAAAAGCAAGCCAAGGTTGTTACTCTAATACCAAAGTGGACTTCAAGCCAAAAATTATTGAGAAGAGAAAAAGAGGGCATTTTTTTTAATATTTATTTTTTAGTTGTAGGCAGACAGAATATCTTTATTTTATTTTTACGTGGTGCTGAGGATCGAACCCAGTGCCTCACGCATGCTAGGCGAGCACGCTACCACTGCGCCACAACCCCAGCCCAAGAGGTCATTTCATACTAGTTAAAGGAATGATTCAACAAGATACAATGATTGTAAACATTTATGCCTCAAACAGTAGTGCAATCTTGAACATAAAAAACCCCTTTCCAATATTAACAATCAAATAGACTACAATACTATAATAATGGGTGATTACAACACACTCCTCTAACCACTAGATAGGTTATTTAAACATAACGAAACTAAAAATTATTTGAAACTAAAAAGTTAAGTTAATCAAATGGACCTAATAGACATCTATAGAGTATTTCATCCATCAACAACTAAATCCAATTTCTTAATAGCACATAAAACATTCTTTTTTTTTTATGGTACTGGGGATTGAACTCAGGGGCACTCGACCACTGAGCCACATCCCCAGCCCTATTTTGTGTTTTATGTAGAGACAGGGTCTCACTGAGTTGCTTAGTGCCTCGCCGTTGCTGAGGCTGGCTTTGAACTCGCGATCCTCCTGTCTCAGCCTCCCTAAGGGCTGAGATTACAGGCGTGCACCACCCGCGCCCAGTGGAACATTCTTTTTCGATCATATTCTATGGTACAAAGCAAACCTTAGCAAATTAGCAAATATAAAAACAAAAAGCAACCAGATAATTCCTTGTATCCTATCAGATCATAAAGGAATGAAATTATAAATCAATAAAGAAATTTAACAAAAAAACAGAAACCACACGAATTCCTGGAAGTTAAATGATGCTGTTTTGAATGGAGAGCTCTGGACTATGGAAGAGCCTCAGCTAAATTCTACCAAACTTACTTAAGGAAAAATTAACACCAATCTTTCTCAAATTAGTTAATGAAATAGAAAAGGAGGAAACACTGCCAAATTCATTCTTTGAAACCATTATCATCTTGATTCAAAAATCAGACAGACAAATCAAGGAAAGAAAACTTCAGGCCAATATCCTTCGTGAATATAGATGAAAAAATAATTTTTTCTAGTACCAGGGATGGAGCCCAGGGGTGCTCAACTACCAAGCCACATCCCTAGCCCTTTTTACTTTTTATGTTGAGATAGGGTCTTGCTAAGTTGCTTAGGGCCTCCCTAAGTGGCTAAGGCTGGCTTTGAAATCATGATCCTCCCACCTCGGACTCCCAAGCTCCTGGGATTACAGGTATATGCCACCATGCCCAGTGTGAAAATTTTTAGTCAATTTTAGCAAACTGCATTAAAAAGCACATTAAGAAGATAGTGCCCCATGATCAAGTGTGTTTCATCATAGGCATGCATAGTTGATTTACCATACACAAATCAATTAATGTAATTCACCAAATAAGTTGTGATAAGGATAAGAATCATGATTTTCTCAAGAGATGCAGAAAAAGCATCTCACAAAGTCCAGCACCCATTCATGTATAAAACACTAGAAAAACTAGGGATAGAAGAAACTTACCTCAATATTGTAAAGGCTATGTATGACAAACCCAAGACCAAGATAATACTGAATGGATAAAAACTGAAAGAACGTCCTCTAAAAAAAAAACAGCAAAAAACGAAGGATGTCCATTCTCACCACTCCTGTTCAACGTCCTTTAAACTCTAGCCAGAGCACTCAGGCAAGAAAAGAAAATTAAATGTAGAAAAATAGGAAAAAGATGCCAAATTATCTCCATTTCCTGATGATATATTTAGAAGATGCACCAGAAGACTTCTAGAGCTGATAAAACAACTTCAGTAAAGAAGGATACAAGAGCAACCTACCTCAATCATTTTTCTACAATCCAGTAATGAATCTACTGTAAAAGAAATTAGGAAAACTATTCCATTTACAATAACCACAAAAACAATAAAATATTTGTGAATTAATCTAAGGAAGGAGATGAAAGAATCCTACAAGAAAAGTGTAGAACACTGAAGAAATTGAAGAGGACCTCAGAAGACGTCTGGGGCAGGCTGACTGAACCCTGTCCACCTGGCCATGCTCCCAGAAGCACTACACAGATGCAGTGCGCTCCCCACCAAGCTTCCAATGTCATTCTTCACAGAACTAGAAAAACTGTTCTAACATTCATTTGGAAGAAGAGAACCTGCATAACCAAAGCAATTCTGAGCAAGAAGAGCAATGCCGGGGACACAACTATACCAGACCTCAACTGTACTGCAGAGCATGGCACTGGTATGTGCTGGTACCCAGACAGTCACCAAGTCCAATGGAATCAAACACAGAGACAAACCCACAGAGACAGTCACCCGATGCTTGGCAAAGGTGCCCAAAACACACGTTGGAGATAAGATAGCTTTTTAAACGAATGATGCTGAGAAAACTGAATATCCATTAGCAGAGGAATGAAACTTGACCCCAATCCCTCACCCTATACAAAGGTCAAATCAAAGACCTAGGAATTAGACCCGAAACTCTGCAACTGCTAGAAGAAAACTTACCGGCACAAGCATCAACTTCCTTAACAAGACCTCTAAAGCTAAGAAATGAAACCAAGAACCATGAAGTGGGATGGTGTCAAGTTAAAAACCTTCTGCACAGCAAAGCAAACAATGAAGAGCATGAGGAAGGAGCCCCCAGACTGGGGTACGATCCTTGCTCCCTGCTCCTCAGATAGGGGGTTAATATCCAGAATATATCAAGAACTGAAAAAGCTTAACACCAAGAAAACAAATAATCCAATTAATAAATGGCCAAACTAAACAGAAAATTCTCCAACAAGAAATACAAATGGTCAGTAAATATATGAAAAAGGCTCATCTCTAACAATCAGAGAAATGTGAGTCAAAACTACAGTAAGATTTCACCTTACTCCATCTGAACAGCAATTATCAAGAATAAAAATACTAATAAATGTGGACAAGGATGTGGGTAAAATGTGTACTCACACATTGTTGGTGGGACTGCAGATTAGTACAGCCACTCTAGAAAACAGTATGGAGATTCCTCAAAAAGCTAGGAATACAACCACCATCTGACACAGCTATCCCACTCTTTGGTATATTTACAAAGTTCTACAATCGGCATACTATAGGGATGCAGCCACACCAATATTCATGGCAGTGCAATTCACACTAGCCAAGCACAGGTGCCCATCAACAGATGAATTGATATACAAAATGTGGGATACATACACAATGGAGTATTACTCAGCCATATAAAAGAATGGAATTATAGTATTTGCCAGGAAATAGATGGAAATGGAGAACATCATGCTCAGTGAAATTAGCCAGACCCACAAAGTCAAAGGTGAGATGTTTTCTCTGATCTGCAGAAGCTAAAAGAAAATAGGAAATAAAAGTAAAAGGGGAAGGTAATTCCATGAAAATAGAAGAGAGATCAGTGGAGTAGAAGGATGAGGACTGAAGGAAAGGAAGGACGCAAACAAGAAGGAACAGTGGAATGAATCTGATCAGCTTCTGATGCACATATAAACACATCACAGAGAATCTCATCTTCATTTACATTTCCAATGCACTAATTTAACAGTATCTATAAATAAATATAAGAAGTATCAGTACACTAGAGGGGAGGGAACAGTGGGAGAGGAAAGATGAGAGGAAATACTGGGGCCTGAACTAGAGAAAAGTATATCTCATGCTTGTGTAATTATGTCAAAGTGAACCCTAATATTATGTGTAACTAAAGTCAGTAATAAACAGAAATAAGTTCATTCCTTATTAAGTTGTGAAAATGAAATTTGTACACACAAGTCCTGATGCTGTATGTAGGTGATGAGTATGTCTTTCTTTTCTTTTTGGTACTGAGATTGAACTCAGGGGCACTCTACCAAGGAGCCACATCCCCAGCCCTATTTTGTGTTTTATGTAGAGACAGGGTCTCACTGAGTTGCTTAGCACCTCGCCATTGCTGAGGCTGGCTTTGAACTCGCGATTCTCCTGTCTCAGCCTCCCTAAGTGCTGGGACTACAGGTGTGCCCCCCGCGCCCGGCTAACTATGTCATTTTTGATTTCTTATATTATTACCAATATTCTAACTAATGGCACTAGGACAAATAGATGACTATTATTAAAAAATAATAACATCTGGTCCTCATCTCATCCTATACTAAAGATTTAAAAGAAAAAATTTCAGGTAAAAAAAACTTTGTTACTCTGCTATTAAAAATATTCTTACATCGAATAGTATAAGAGCATAAAATCTTTTTTAAAACGTGTGACAAACTGTGTCAACGTCACATGCATTAGAAGGCTGCACGCCACGCGCGACTACCACGAGAGCACGACAGTGCGACCGTGGACGCGCGCTGGCTCCCAGGAGGGGATTTACACGGAACGGACGCGAGGGGCCACTGCTCGGAAGAGAAGAGCCCTGACATCTCACCCAAGAAGGGCACTGCCGGGCGTCGAAAGCGAACTTCACAAACGGAACTCCAAACCAAGGGGACATGAGCACGCGTAGAGATCAATGCTGCTTAGGGCCGTGGACGCTGCGGATGCCGAGGCCACTGCAGACCCCCGGGAGGGGAAGCAGCAGCGACGAAGGCGAAGGTCGGTCGTCCACTCGGATTAACGAGGGCAAAGCAGCTGAGTGCGCGGGCGTGAGTGGGCTGCGCTGCAGGGGTCTGCGCCCACCTGCCGGGCACACCCCGGGACCCTCGATGCCACCGCCGGGCCAGCACAAATGCACCCGAAGGCTCCACGAGACAGCTCGAGCACACCCGTGTCCCCGGCCTGTGCAGGCCCAGGACCCCACTGCGCCACGCAGCGCGTTAGCGTCTGGAGACACCGGTGACCTGAGCGGAGGCGGGGAGGGAGACCGCAGAGGGCAGGAGGTGGATGAGCGGAGGTCCGGACGCCAGGGGCCCTGCAGAGGGCAGCAGCTCCCGCGGAGGGCCACGCGTCCCCAGGAGCAGAGCGCAGACGGGTGGCAGCGGGCCCTCGGGGACTGCAGGGGACAGCAGGCTGGGGCCGTCTCCGCTGCCTTGCAGCTCCCCGGCTCGTGTCGGTCTCCCGGACGCTGGCCCTGCCCCTGGCTGCCCTGCGAAGGCTTCAGACCCGCCCCCGGGTCCCCCACCCGGACCGCAGCCCTGCCTCCTCCGGGAGCAGCCCTCCTGCAGGTGCTCTGCACCCCCTCCCGTCTGACCCCTGGAGCTCAGCCCCCTCCCCTGCGACAGAGCGGGCCCTCGAACTGCCCACTTCGCAGAACTCAGTAAGGGGATAGGCGCACTTCTGGTTCTTTTGCTTTAGAGAGCAGAAGAAAAAAAAGTCCTGGTTAGAACAGCAGAGCAGTGACTCCCCTGAGCACAACAGCTGGACAGGGAGAGGACGAGGCCGGGGGTGGTCTGGGGCAGCAGCAGCGATGTCGTCAGTGTCGCAGTCCATAGGAGGGGTGTTTTCTTTGTGTTAATTGATCTACATGATTTTGACATTTGTCCTGATTTTGTTTTGCTCAATAAGATTGAATCTAATTTAAAAAAGGGGGGGGGACTGAAAAGCGGGATTTGAACGGGTACTAAGGGACACTTCAGGGAGTGGATCTATTAATCATGTTGATCCTGGTGCTGGCTTCATGGCTGGGTAAACACGGCAATCAAAAAAGGTATGTGCCGGGGCTGGGACTGTAGCTCAGCGGTAGAGCGCTTGCCTCGCATGCGTGAGGCCCTGGGTTCGATCCTCAGCACCACATACAGAGCAATAAAATAAAGACATTGTGTCCATCTACAACTAAAAAAAAAAAAAAAAAAAAATTAAAAAAAAAAAGGTATGTGCCTTAAATATATACAGGCTACTATGTATCAATTATACCACAATGAAGCTTTAAAAAGTGGAACGCACCTAAAGCGGACGTTAAGGCATGCAGTCTTAAATAGCTTAAGAAGAGACTGAGCATTCACTAGCTAATCAATCTCAATAGTTTGGAGAAGGCAAATTTTATAAAAAGGAGATGAAAGAAAATCCTAAACAAAAGAGCAAAATTTAAAGATTTTGAAAATGCACACATACACAGGGTGTCAGCAGTATCAAATGTTGGTGCTTGTAAAAGAGAGATTAAAATGAAAGACCTGTGGTACATTTGAGAAGTGAAAAGTATAGATCAATTATAATTATAAGATGTAGGACTCTACAGGATGGCACCTAAGTGAATGACTGACGAACATTCCAGAATACACACTTCAAGGAGATTTTGTCCCTTTCTGCACATAGTGAGCTGACACCTTGGTGGTGCACTACGGCACAGCTGGGCCCCGTGTTATAGCTGTCAGCACACATGATGTCCATCACTGAGCACAGGATCATCAGCCACAGCTCGTTGTATGCTATGAAGTTATTGCCGTAAGTGTACACCTCTCATCATGAGATGAATAATTAGATCTGTGGAACTAAAGACAGAAACTTTAAAAGGGACCTGCCATTTAGACAATGACAAATGACAAGAGTTTATCCTGCAACACAATAGAAAAATGGCATCCTTTCCAAAGAAATCTGCTAGGAGTGGTTCTGTGGCCTGGTGCAGACTAGATCCTCTCGGGAGCTTTGAAAAAGAGGTGATACTTGAATCTTCCCCTCTCCCAGAAGTTTTGAGTCTGTGGTGGGGCCAAAGCATCAGTACTCTATAATATTCACTAGGTGTTTTCAATGTATAGCCAGATGCATTGCTGCAGAAGCTGGTGGTACAGATTCAAGTTAAATTTAGAGAAAAAATACTGTTAAGAAAGTTCCAGGCAAACAAATAATTTTTTAAGCAACTAAGAGAAAAGAAAAAGTGATTTATGGCCTAGCTTGGATAAATGATAACAAGTGCCAGAACTATTTTAATGAAATCTCAAGTGGGAAGCATTTTAAGACCCGACTTTCCTGATACCCAGGCAGAAACTGTAAGAATGGGGGTGGGCATACTGAATTAAGCAGATTCTATGTGGGTTAAGGGACTCGGAAAACTTGGAAAGAGTTGGGCCAGTGTTGACATCACGAGGAACAGACCCAGTAGAGAGGATGAGCCAAGTTGGCAGTGGCTTTCTTGTTCTGGGCAGAGTGTACTCAAGGGAAAGGGCCAGTCAGTGCTTGGGGACAGGATGATAAGGACACTGAAATGTAAAAGAACCAACGCTGTTTTGTAATGCTGTTTTGCTCTAACCTGACTCCATCATATGCTGCATAAAACGTTTTCTTTTCAACCTCTTGGCATTTGTATCTATGTGGACAGTACAGTAGGACCTTCCCACGTCCCTGAGGATGGCCCTGTATAACAAGGCCACTCTGGAATGCATAATCAAAACAATTCTCTCAGGTAATCAAAACATCTATCTCAACAAGGTCTTTCCGAACTGCATCTTGCGTTTTCCTTGATAAATTCTGTGCTACCAGGAGTCCAGGCTGGGCATCTTCCGAGGAGCTGCCTGCTCCTAGTCACTTGCCTGGCGAGCTCATTAAAGAGCCTTTCCCCTTCAAACTGACTCGATAAGCATGGCGGGCTGTAATTCTCAGTCAGAAACATCTGAAGCCCCCAGCAAGACAGGGGGCGGGTGTCCAGAGACCACCTCATGCCCATGGGACTCAGCCTTGCCCAGTGTTGGGCCGGTTGGGGGCCGTGGGGACAGCCGGAAGCATCCAGCAGCACATGCACAAAGGAGCAGCCATCAGACGCTGACACCTAACAGTCATGGCGCCTCCCACCAACCAGCGGACTTTTCCTGACTCATCCCGAAGGACTCTGACCTCAGCAGGACCCCTGGCCAACTCCAGGGGAGCACAGGACTCGATACCTCCTCTTCCTGCCTTAAGCCTTCCCCTTCCTGCCCAGCGGCTTTAAATTTTCTGCACCGCGGAACACGTGTGCGGCTCTCCGCTCCGGCTGTTAAACCCGGATTCGCCTGGAAGCGTATTTCCCAATAAAGCCTCACCCGGCGGTTTTATTTGCCACCTTTTGGTTTCCTGGCTTTACACCCAGGACCTTCCCAATCAGTGAGGAAGAGGCAGGCAAGGCGCCCACTGATGAAATCCAGGGCCCGTCCCTCCTACCCAGCCAGGGCGCCTGGAGTGACTGCCCTATTCCCCAACACCAAAAGGCTGGCCCTTCTAACCCTCCTAGGAGTAAGTCAGCTCTGGTTTGGGGTTGGGAAGGGGGAGCCTGACAAGAAACCTTCCCCAGGCCTTCTGCAACATAGTTGGGGCACCAATAGTGGAGGAGTTTGGTTTTCTGATTCTCTCTCTTCAGAGACATGGTTCTGGTTTTGGATTTGTCTGGCTCCATGATTTGCTGCATTGTTGCACGAATGACTGTTTTGGGTGGACACTTTGCCTAAAATGGTCTCCTGTTATTCTGAGGGAGAGCTGGGCTGTCCCTCGAGCTCACTTCGGTTTAGTGGTTGGGAAGACTACCCAGGGTACTGGCCTCCTCCTGCAGGAGGTTCTTCTGCCCTCTTCACTGACCCACCTGCGCAGGGCTGACCCCTTGCTGGGGCTGCACTGACAGCTCCAGTAAACTGTCCTCTAAGTTGCCTTTTGTTGGTTTTGTCCCCCGTCCATGTAGATTGTCCTCTGGAGTTTATCTGTCCTGTCACTTGTCCTCAGGCTCCCCAATTGCCCCTCTTTCCCCAGGATGGAAGTGTCCATTCCGACCAGCCTGCTCCTGGATTTGAGTGCTCTGGCTTGGAACACTGCCTATCCTCCCGCTGGGGCCAAGAGCCACGGGCACTGCATGGGGCCCCAGGGGTCTGTGCCAGGGTCATGGCCAGTTCAGTGGGTCTGGGCTGCTGCACCAGAGGGTAAATGCCCTGGGCACCAGGATGGGCATGGGCCGCCTCCCTGTGGGACTGTGCCCAGCCAGGCAGCCAGCCCGCCTGGGGAAGCTGTTGGGGACAAAGGCTCAACATGCATGCTGGCCACACTAACCATCCCAAGATGGGATTTGCAAGTGTTTCGTGGGGTCACCTGGTTTGTCTCCTGGTTAAGTTCCTTAATCCTCTATCTCACTGAGTCACATACATTTGTTTCTAATATGGGGACCACCCAATCTAAACTCCCCCCCTTCAATGATGCTACAAGAATTTCTCACAGGGGTTTGGGAAGACTACAAAGCTTCTCTCTCAAAGGGAACTAATTTGAAGGCACTCAAAGGTACTGCCTCGGTGTGCAAGGATATCCAGAGAGCACCTGGCCTCTCCCCTGCCTTCCCAGCCCCCTTTGCCCCTGGGTGGAATCTGTGGGCAACAAAGGGTGTGGCAGTAGGTTTCAGCGCTGTTAGTTTATGACCTGGGGACGCGAATAATCTCCTCTTTTAAGATTTGACAGTGCACTCCCTTTGGCCAAGGGACACTCATCACTGAGGCAAAAGCAGTTCTTGCTAAAATAGTATCCCATCATTGTCAAACCCTGTCCTGCGATGAAATTTGTTGTGTAAGTTAAATGCACAGATAATATTCAATAAGGACTGATTCAGAGTATAAATTTAAGAAAGGGTCCCAAACTGGAAGAGACGTAAGTTTTGTGAAGGGAGATATAAGAAGTTTTATGAAGGGTAAGAGATATAAAAAGGTTCTAGATATGGAAATATTTAGTAGGAAGAAAATGTTTGAGTAAGACAGTCTTTGTGTGTGAAAGTTGTGATATGTCTAAGCAATGAGAGTCTGAGGAAGTGATAAGAGGGTCTGAGGAAGTGATAAGAGGGTCTGAGGAAGTGATAAGAGGGTCTGAGGAAGTGATAAGAGGGTCTGAGGAAGTGAAGGGCAAATTTCAGCAAGTTTCCCTTTATGATTAAATTGCCTATAATTAGCAAAGTTATGTGAATTTTAATTACTGATATAAAGCCAAGTTTGAAACACTGATCTGCTCTCATCAAAATAATTTTCTTATATTTGTAAGGTTTTATTACTTGGGGCAACTAACTCTTAAGGGAATTAACGTGTGTTCTTTTGTTAAAGTCTTAAATGATTACTTTGTAACTGGTTGAACAAACAACTGCTATTTAGGTTATAACAATATTGTTGACCCACAAAAGGTGTGACTAGGTATATGTATGCATCTCACTGTATCTCTCTAAGCTTTGTCTAAGTGTTATGTAAAAGTTTATAAAATGAAAATTTAAAAGTTTACTGACAAGATAACCAATAAGTGCTCTTTTATACGTGGCCATAAAGGGTCACTGTCATTTAAAGACCTCTCTTTTACTTGTTTGCTTTGACTAAGTCAATTTCTGATCATTAGTACTGTTTTCTAAACATATAAGAAATTTGAGGCTATCCTTTGATTTTTGCTAATCCATGCAGACCTGTGATTGTTGTTACCCAACACTCTGGATTCTAAACTGTACTTTAAAATTTAAACTTAGTTAAAGGCAAAGCTTAGAAAAATATTTTGCCAAGTTGGTGTTTTTGAAACTAAAATTATGTGCAACAAGTTTTGGATTTGCATAGAAATAGCAAATTTGGTTGGTATTTATTCATGACATTTGATGTCTTATAACTGGATAAAGTAACCTGTTGTCAACAAGTTATATATACAATTTTGTGTTACTCTTCACATGGGAATTTAAGTGCATTATTGGAAGATAATGAGAGCCTGATCTGTTTAAAGATGACATTGTAAAATATGAAAGCATTCTGCCACTTTTTCCATAAAAAAGTTAAAATCTCTCTTAGCCTTTCTTTGATTCAAGTTTCAGATGTAATGTTGTATTGTGTCATTTGTGAAGAGCCCTGCCTTACCTGAGATAAGGATCTGCCTTCCACCTTACTTTATGTTAAATTGGCTTCAAAATAAGCTAGATCAGCTCATTTAAAGTTGTGTTCAAAAGATTGATTTTTGTTATAAAGACTATTGTGAACTCAAACAGGACATAATGTACAACTAAGATTCAAAATCATAAAAATCATTTTTCTTGGTTCATAGCTATTGAACAATCTGGTTTTGCTCTGTTAATTTCATTTGGTATTTTCCTTTTAAACTTTATAACTGTTGCCTGTTAGTATTTTGTAGAGGTGCTGCTTCTAAAAAACAACATAGGTTAATTTGAGATAATAAGCCATCACATACAGGATAGTATATAATGCTGACTTCCAGTACTAATACTGACTTCAATTAAATAAAACAGAACTGTAAAATTATAGATATTAAAGTTATATCCTATTACTTCCTCTTTAAAACTGGTGAAACTGGCTTGCTGTGTGTTTAAAACCAAAAATTTGGAGACCAAAGTCAAGGAAGCAAAAGGGTGAGAAAAACTCAGGCAATATTTTTGCCACTGTCCTCTAAGGTCAGCTGGAACTCAGGAAATAACAGGACCCCTCCCTAGACCCTGCAACTCTGGTGAGCCACCTCATCTGCTGATCGGGGAGAACAAGAGGACCCTAAAAAAGCAGGAAGTCAATCAGTGCACATTCTGCAAAAAGGAGGGTTATTGGAGATGGATGTTCCTGATGCTTCCAAGGGAAGCCACATGTCATTGGTGAGGCCCTGACCATCCTGGAAGATGGTGCAACCGGTACAGGAAAGCTTAAGGAGATAGGAGGCTTCTTACCAGTTCCCAAGACCAATTCCTGATAAGTCTCAGCTGACTCTGGACATCCTGTACCCTTGCACAGAAACATTCCCAGATAGCAGGCACCCCATAGCCAGGAAGCAATCAGGAACCCCCCAATACAGTCACCACTCTCCACCAGCACCAGCTAGTGAGCTGAGGTAGCTGAAGACAGTTCCTGAAAGGGAAATGCCTGGGGCTACCTGTTCTGAGTTTCAAAAAAAGAAGTCAGCAAACATTAAAGGGTTCAAAAACACATTAAAGGCTTTCTCTGTGCCTTTGTAACCATTTTCATCTTAGCCGATCACTTCAAGGATTGCTTTTCCAATTTGGAGAATTCCCTCAGCTTTAGAAAGTCTGGAACGAGCTACTGTCAAGGCACCCAAGAGAACCCATTATATTTGGCACCATCCACTTTAAACATGTCCAGGAGCTAATTTGTTTCCATCAACCCCTTTTCTTCAGTTCTTCAGGCAAATGCAATTTATCACATCTCACAGCTAGCACTGCAGCGTGTAAGCACAGACCAATTCTTCTTTCATCCTGCAGTCTTAGACTCATCAACTACACTTGCTGACTGAGAGAAACAGAATTTTAAAACAGGCTTTCAGGGAAGTTCAGAAAAATAAATCTTTCCTATCAGCTCTTACCTGACAATGTGCATCACCTCTTAACCGGCCTTGCCATTTCTATTCTTCCTCTCTTAAAAGCCAGGTTCTTCACAGTTCAGCCGGAGTGACCTTTTAAAAACCATAATTTCATCACATCACTCCTTAACTTAATTTCCTTTAGTGTTTTTCATATCTATCAAGATAAAATTCAGGCCTAGCTGGTCCCTGCTGTTCCCAGCACTCAGCCCCCACTAGCTTACTCCTGTGCTCTTTTCTGTCACTTGGATGGCAGTGGCAAGGTGTCATGAGAGGTGGCAAGGTGTCTATCAGAGCCACGGATCTCAGTTTTGCTGATGCAATCAGGAGCTCGTACACAACAGACTACCTCACATAAATTCCCAGATGGTCTATGGAAAAATTTCACATTAACAGACATGCTTATGTCTCTAAGATGGGACACAAACCTAGCCTCACCATTAGTTTATTGGCATTGGGGAAGATAGGAAAAGAGAATGAGGAGAGAAAATAGGAGGTTTGTGGAAAATGGTAAAAATCAGTGACACAAAAGAGGGCAATTACTAAAATAATATTGATAGAAGGTTCATTCATTATATGCAAAATGCTATATATAAATATTTTGTTCTAGGTAGACTCTGATAAGTCAAGAAGTCAAATTGTTATCCCTAGGGCAATTGCTTAAATACACAAAATCAGATATTTTAGATAAAAAATCAACAGAAAATAAAATGTCAAAAAAATGCTATTTAAATTAAAAAATTGTAAACATCTGGGAATAGAAATAAGGGTAACATTATGGGATACACAGAATGAAAAAGCAAGGTTTAAGGCATATTAGAATTCTCCAGAGAACCAGAAACAATATGGGATGGATAATGAGCACAAATATGAGGAGATATATTATGACAAATATGTCACTCAATTTTGGAAGCTGGGAAGTCCCATGACATTCACATGTCAGATGTAGAATGAGGAGAGGTTTGGGATAATTCAATCTGGGTCCTACAGCCCAAGCCAGTGGAGCGGGTAGCCACAGGGCACAAGTCCCAGAGCCAGATGCCACAGAATTAGGAGCTGTGAAGTCTGAAGACAAGAGAGAATGGTGACCCCTGCCCAAGAAAAGAAAGCAAATATTCCCTTCCATCTCCTGTTATGCTCTGCTGGGTTGGCCCTCCGTGGATTGGATGATGCCCAGCCACATTGGTGAGGGAGAAGATTTGTATTGAGTCTACTGACTCAAATGCTAATCTCTTCCTGAAACACCCTCACACTCCTCCAAACAATGCTTTGCCAATTATCTGGGCATTCCTTAAGCTAGTCAAGTTGACTCATAAAGTATCCACCGTATCAGTGACTGTATTCATGTTCCATTGTTTTCCTAGAACTAACATAACAGACGACCACAAACCGGATAGCTCAGAACAACAGAAGTTTATTTTTCTTTACAGCCTAGTGGCCAGAAGTACAAAACACAATAGCAGGAGCAGTGGTTCCTTTTGGGTGCTCCAAGGGAGAGCCTGTCCTGTGCCTCTCTCCTAGCTTCGGATGATGGCCAGTAGTTGTCGGTGTTCCTTGGCTTTTTTTTTTTAAATATTTTTTTTAGTTGTAGATGGACACAATATCGTTAGTTTGTTTTATTTTTATGTGGTGCTGAGGATCGAACCCAGCGCCTCATGAATGCAAGGCAAGTGCTCTACCACTGAGCCACAATCCCAGCCCCGTTCCTTGGCTTTCTGATGTACCACTCCAATCTGTTTTTGCCGTCTCTGGCATTCTCTGTGTCCATATATATGTCATCTCCTTTTCTGATTAGGACACCAATCTTTGGATTTAAGGTCCATTGTAATTCAGTTTCATGTCATCTTCACTAATTAAGAACTGCAAAGGGCTGGGGTTGTGGCTCAGTGGTAGTGTGTTCGTCTAGCACATGTGAGGCACTGGGTTCGATCCTCAGCACCACATAAAAATAAAATAAACATGTTCTGTCCACCTACAACTAAAATATAAATATTAAAAAAAAAGAGAGAGCACATTTAAAAAAAAAAAAAAAGAACTGCAAAGACCCTGTAAAAGTTGTTCATTGCTCACAATGCCAACTACATCTTTTTCTTTTAGCTAAGAATTTGTAGTCCATTAAAGACACATTCCTCAGTTTACCCAAAGCTCCTTTTTAAGAAAACAATTCTCATAAATGTTCTCATGGGAAAGGGAAGGGTCTCTTATCAAACAGAAATTTTCTTATCACAAAAGAAGTCTGCATGTCTGGATGAGATAAACAGTATGTCAGGAAAAGTTCAGAATCAAGGTATTCACAATTTTGAATAGTCAACAGTGAGAGAATGGAAGAGATATAGGATGGGGTGAATATGAGGGAGGAGGACAGAAAATAAAAGTAAAAAAAAGAAACTCAAGGAAAAGAGAGAAGTGACAGAAAATATGTAAAAATAAAAAACCTAAAAGAATACAAACAAAACCAAAATATACCAATTAAACACCCTAGCCCACAAAATGCTGAGCTATGAAACATAACTGCCTACAAAAGATACTAGAAATGAGAAAAAGACACAACTATACATATCTTTAAGTGTCCACTCAGGTCACAATAAACAGTAAAGAAAATTTCAACAAAAAGTTAAAGAATTGCAGTTCAAAACATTCTTGGCTTCCTTTCTCAGCTGTATTAAGTGGGGTGTCCCTGGAGTGTGAGAAGAAATTGCAAAGGTGGAGATTCTGGAGGTGGGATTTAGGCTCAGGCAGGCTCCAAGTTCTTTTTCAAATGGTGGTTGTTCTGAATATTTCAGATCAGTGCATTTCCAGGGGTCCAGCAGTTTGCAGTCCATGATGGGAGACTATACCCCAGGAACCTACCCTGGGTTCCTGTCAGGTGGCTAAGAAGCCAATCCTTTGCCCTACCCTATTACCCACTGACCCCGAGTTTCCTGGTCTCTCGGGATTAGTCTCCAAACTCCATCATGCCCACCCCTGCCCTTTTGAATTCCCAGCCAGGCGAGTCTCTCCCAGTAGGTCTTGTGAGCTGCTGCACTCAAGGGGAGAGGGTGCTGGGAGGGAGCGGGTTTTCATGACCTGTATTACCCTGTGTAAAGCCCTCTCCATGTTTATTTTCTCCAGATCACTCAGGCACTCTATATCACATGGGATGGGTTTGCCAGACCAGTATTTTAGATCCGGGTTGGGTTTGCCTGGAGTTGGCTTCCCCAGGTGACCACCCCCATGGCACAGCTGCAACATGGCCCCTTCCTCTGTCCTCTGCATGGAGCTGGAGGGAGATGGCTCCTTTCCTGCACTGATATTGTGCAGCATGACTTTCAGGTTAGTCTGGTAGTGGCTGTGATCTCTGATTTCCCTGTACCCAGACATGCCACAGGCCTCCTAAAAATGTGGATTCCTTTAATGCCCTTACCACCCCACCTTCTTGTGCAGGGTCCTCTTTGGTTGGCACTGGGGTGTTCTTCCTTATTTTATTGCATCCAACTTCCTGAGTTCCCCATTTGTTTTGATTGTCCAATATTAATTCCTAGTAATGCCCCCTCCCTTTCATCCACCTTGTGAAGAAGCTGCTTTTCTTGGTTTCATGCCATGGAGGAGCCAGAAAAGCTATCTCATCTATTCTACCATCTGGAAAGCTCCCTCCCGAAATTAGATTTCTGATATAATCAACTGTTAAATTAAAACCTTTTCAGTGATAATCTATCTGCATTACACTATTTATGTGAGAATTTTATTATTTCCACCACATCGGCCAATGATACTTAATAAATTTTAGCAAAGTTAAAGTCAATGTCCTATTTTCTTTCTTTTCTTTTCTTCTTCTTTTTTTTGTGATGCTGGGGTTTGAACCCAGTGCCTTGTTCATATGAGGCAAGCACTCTACCAACTGAGCTATATCCCCAACCCATTCATTTTCTTTATTAAAGTGCTTTCTCTCAATAATCCTCATATACATCAGGATACGTGGTATAGATAAGGACTTTAGTATACTTTTCATATTTGAAAAGGATTTTTCTTTATTTTAAATATCTTGGTATCCAAGGCATATATTTGGGGTAAATGTCATTCCACATTAACTACAGGCATGAGGTTTCATATTTTGAAAAAAAGTTTCAAATTTGATTACAGGCTTGGACATTTTATTTATATTTTTAGTGTTTCTATGCACTACAAATCTTCCAGTTTGTAGTACTATTTAAGCAAGGGCTAAAAGCTTTGTGATAATTTTTCTACTTGTACTCTTACTCAAAAGTATGAATTCTCAGGGGCTGAATAAGGTGTGAATGAAAAACTGTTGGAGACTGTCACTTTTTTTTACATTTATATTTCTCTCTGCTATGATTCCTCTGGTGTGGAATAAGGGTTGAACCAACCTTAGAGCCAGTGGGACAATGTTTCTTTTGTAGAGGTTCTGTCCAGTATGAATTCTCTGATGTAGAGTAAGGCATGATCTTCAATCTAAACTTTTGCAATGTTCTTTACAATGCTATGACTTCTCTCCAGTATGGATCTTCTTGTGTTAAATAAGGCTTGATCTGTGATAAAAATCCTTTGCCACATTGTTAACATGTGTAGGGATTCTTTTCACTATGAATTCTCTGGTGTTGAGTAAGCTGTGATTTTTGAATAAAAGCTTGGCCACACTCTTCACATTTGTAGGGCTTTTCTCCAGTATGAAGTCTCTGGTGGTAAATAAGCTTCTCTTTTTGACTAAAAGTTTTACCACATTCTTGACAATTGTATGGCTTCTCTCCAGTATGAATCCTTTGGTGTCGAGTAAGCAGTGACTTGTGAGCAAATGCTCTGCCACATTCCTCACATGTGTAGGGCTTCTCTCCAGTATGAACTTTTTGGTGTTGTGCAAGGTTTGATCTCTCATAAAAAGCTTTGCCACATTCTTCACATGTGTAGGGCTTCTCTCCAGTATGAATTTTCTGGTGTCCTTTAAGAGCTGATATTTGCTTAAAATCTTTGCCACACTCTTCACATGTGTAGGGCTTCTCTCCAGTGTGGGTTCTCTGATGTCGAGTAAGCGGTGATTTTTTAACAAAAGCTTTGCTACATTCATCACATTGGTAGGGCTTCACTCCAGTATGAATTCTCTGGTGCTCAGTAAGCAATGATTTTGTATTAAAATATTTGCCACATTCTTCACATTTGTAAGGCTTCTCTCCAGTATGTATTCTCTGATGGCAAATAAGATGTTCTTTTTGACGGAAAGCTTTTCCACATTCTTTACAATTATATGGCTTTTCTCCAGTATGAATTCTCTGATGCTGAGTGAGCAGTGATTTTTGAATAAAAGCTTTTCCACATTTTTCACATTTGTAGGGTTTCTCTCCAGTATGAATTCTCTGGTGGAGAGAAAGATTTTCTGCTCGTTTAAAAGCTTTTCCACATTCATTACATTTGTAGGGCTTCTCTCCAGTATGAACTTTCTGGTGTTGAGCAAGGTTTGATTTGTCATAAAAATCTTTACCACATTTGTTACATTTGTAGGGCCGTTCTCCAGTATGAATTCTCTGGTGTTTAGTAAGCAATGATTTTATATGAAAATCTTTGCCACAGTCTTCACATCTGTAGGGCTTCACTCCAGTATGAATTCTGTGGTGTTCAGTAAGAGAGAAGTTTCTAGTAAATTCTTTGTCACATAATTTACATTTGTAGGGCTTCTCTCCAGTATGAATTTTCTGATGTTCTTTAAAATATGATCTTTGTTTAAAACCTTTGCCACATTCTTCACATTTGTAGGGCTTCTTTCTAGTATGAATTCTTTGGTGTTGAGTAAGGTTTGATCTGTAATAAAAACCTTTGCCACATTCTTCACATTTGTAACGCTTCTCGCCAGTATGAATTCCCTGGTGTTTTTTCAAAGATGATCCTTGTTTAAAATCTTTGCCACATTCTTCACATTTGTAGGGCTTTTGTCCAGTATGAATTCTTTGGTGTTGAGTAAGGTTTGATCTGTAATAAAAACCTTTGCCACATTCTTCACATTTGTAATGCTTCTCGCCAGTATGAATTCCCTGGTGTTTTTTCAAAGATGATCTTTGTTTAAAATCTTTGCCACATTCTTCACATTTGTAGGGCTTTTGTCCAGTATGAATTCTCTGGTGTTGAGTGAGCAGTGATTTTTGAACAAAAGCTTTGTCACATTCTTCACATTTGTAGGGCTTCTCTCCAGTATGAGTTTTCTGGTGTCGAGTAAGCAGTGATTTGTGAACAAAAGCTTTGTCACAGTCTTTACATTTGCAGGAATTCTCTCTGGTATAAACACTGTGATGTGGAGTAAGGTTTTGCATTTCCTTAAAGGTTTTGTTGCATTCTTTACATTTGTAGAGCTTCTCTCCAATATGAGTACTTTGGTGTTGAGTAAGGATGGAAAAATTCTTTAAGGCTTTGGCACATTCTTTAAATTTGTAGGATCTGTTTCCAATACAAGTAATTTTCTGGTGTTCAGTATTATGTGAGCTTTTTGTTTCATCACTGCTATGCCATCTGATATGTTTAGAAATGGCTGAATATTGGTTAATGGATTTACCACATTCTTTACACTTGCAGGGCTTCTCTCCAGCATGAATCCTGTGATGTTTAACAGGGAGTGAACTTTGATTAAAAATACGGCAACATTTTTTAAATTTGGAAGGTTTATCACTGTCATGATATCTGTGGGTTTAGAAAGGTTGAACAATAAAATGCTTTGATAACATTCTTTAAACTCATGGGACTCCCTTACAGTATAAATTCCCTTCTATCAAGTTTTGAACTTAAGATTTCTTTCAAATACCTTATACTTGCAAGGCTTGATTTACCTTTGAATTATTTGGATGGGTAGTAAGTTTTGAGCACTGAAGTAAGAATTTCCAACATTGTTCATCTGTGTAAAGTTTCTTTTTTAAAAAAGAGCACACTAATGGTTTCTGGCATTGCAACTAATACTACACTTTTTATGAGTTTCCCTATATTCGTAATTTTTATTACCAACAAAAATGCTGGTAATAAATCAGAGGCTTATCTGCTAAAGGCGTTACTTGTGCCATTACATATGTAGCATACTTTGCAGAAATCTGTTTCTGAATTTTTATTAAGCAATAGTGAGTAAGTATGAACCTCCCCACAATCCTTAAAATTGTATGTTTGGGCATAAGGAGAAATTATTGCTTTACTGCCAAATAATGGACACTGTGTAAAGGAATTCTCAAATGGATCACTTTTAAAAACTATTCCTTTACTTTTAAATTTCTTGTGTATATAAATGTTTGACTAGAAGTTTAACTCAATGCTACAGTTGAAATTTGTCGAGTTAACAACTAAAGCATGGAATAGATCTCTTTTAAGATTTTCCACATTTCTGTTCAGAGCAAATGCATGCTTCAAAATTTGCTGTGGATGTATTCTTTTTTTGTTTTTTATTTATTTTTTATTTTTTTAGTTGTTGATGGACCTGTATTTTTTTTTTTAATGTGGTGCTGAGGATTGAACCCAGTGCCTCACACATGCTAGGCAAGTGCTGTACCACTGAACCACAATCCCAGCCCCATGGATATATTCTTATAGATATACATAGGTCTTCAACAGTAACTGGTGTAAATTAAATTCTTCTAAGATATTAAATATTCTTGCCAGGCGCAGTGGCTCATGCTTGTAATCCCGGCACTTTGTGAGGCTGAGACAGGAGAATCACGAGTTCAAAGCCAGCCTCAGCAATGGTGAGGTGCTCAGCAACTCAGTGAGACCCTGTCTCTACATAAAACACAAAATAGGGCTGGGGATATGGCTCAGTGGTTGAGTGCCAGTGAGTTCAATTCCCAGTACCAAAAAAAAAAAATATTCTTGATGTCTATTGGCTGTGAAGTTTTCATTATGAACACTCACTGCTAATATTTTTTATCCTTTGTAATACAATTTTTGACCTTCACTCTCACTTATAGTTTCCCATATTTTTCTTACTTGTAAATAGTCAAAATCACAATTTCCATACCTTCCCTTCATCATTTTTTGAAATAAATATTTTATTTCCTGCTCTGGTGGAGATTCGTGGGTATGATGAGAAGTCATGGCTGAAATAAATGAAAATAACAATTATATTACTTACTGGATTTGGGTGAATGAATATATTTTGCTACTATAACATATAAAATTAAACCCATGTCAAGGACATCAGCAGGAAATCCAAGACCATCAATATTCCAGAAATATTTAGACTGAATAAAAATGTGCAGACAAAATTACTTTGTGAGAACTACTCAAAACATCTTAGAGAACACAGGAGCCAAGATGAGTACATTACTAAGAAGAGTAATATTGTAGAGGGAAGGAAACTGTGTTCCTTTTATCAACCACACTCTCCCCTCCTCCATAAAATAGTACTGTGCAGTTGTAAAAGATCTACCAACTCCCTTCATTCTCAATAGGATAAGGCAAATATGAAGCGCATGCAAACATTTGTGGCTTTTTGGGGGACTGTCTAAAAATGGTTTCTGTCTGCCACGACACAAAAACCTGAAGATAAGAGATAGATTTTGGATGACAATACCACAGAGATGTTAAACAGAGGCAAGAGCCTATGGACTTTGAAGAAGAAATATGAACAGAATTTTAACTTGGAAAGACACACACACACACACACACACACACACACACGCTTCAAAGAGATTTACCATTAAAAAAATAGCATGAGAGGCAATAAAAACCTGGCACAGCCTATAACAGTATTACCTGGATGAAGCCAACACATGGTGATCAAGACACACAACTTGTATTTTATGTTTTTAAATTTTTGTTATACATTTATTTCATTGACAAATTAAATTCTATGTATATACTAAGCATACTGTGGCATTTTAAAGTACATATGCATGGAAAAATGACTAAATCTAGTGAATTAACACATGCATTATTGAACATAATTATCAGTTTTGTGCTTAGAAACCAGTGCACTCATTCTCTTGGTATTTTCAAGAGTATAATACACTAAGATCACCATGTGCTAAAATGCAAATAATATTGACCTTATTGTCCAATTTTTAAAAAATTGTAGACTTTGACCAACATTGTGCCAATACTCCACAAAATCCAGTACTTGGTGACCACAATTTCAATCTCTGCATTTCTGACTTCCACCTGTGGGTTAGATGCTCCTGCAGCTGACTTTCTGTGTCTGCCTTATTTAACTTAATGCAAAATCCTGCAGATTCATCCCAGGTCACCTTGAATGATGAGGTATCTTTTTTATGGCTAAAGAGTAATCATGTAGAAATACCATCGTTTTTCTTATTCAATCATTGATGGGTACATAGAGTAAGTCCATATTTGACTATTCTGAACAATGCTTGCACTGGACATGGTAGTGGAGACACCTTTGCAACATGCTGATTCAATCTCTTGTGGATACATATTTAGTATCTGCACTTCTGGATCACAGGGTCATTCTACTTTTAATCTCTTTATGTGTGATGCTTGGAATTAAGATCATGGGTTCTGCATCACTGAGCTATAACAAAAGCCTTTTAAAAATCATTTATTTTGAGACATGGTGTCACTAAATTGCTATGATTTGCCTCAAACTTGAAATCCTCTTGCTGGGAATACAAGCATGTAGCACTGTGCTTGCCTATTTTTTGTTTATTTATAAACTTCCATACAATTTTCAAAAATGACTATATAATCTATTGTTGGCTGGTTTTTAAATGGACAAGTCAATTAAAAGTAGTATAGCACACAAGGAAAAATATGGCTTAATCAAGGTAATGAAACATTAGGAATTGAACATGAGGAAAGTGGGAGTTACTAATTACTGAAAGAATACTAAAACACATTTGAAAGAGGTTTAGTGACCTAACCCAGAACACAGAAAATTGATTAAAATTCAGACAAAACTTGTGAACAGAAATAAGTAGAAATTGTGTGTGAAGAATTTTTTTAAAAAAGTGTCTGGGAGAGTCAGGGATGGCTGTGCAGAGTTGTGATTCCAGCAACCTGGGAGGCTGAGCCAGGAGGCCACCTTTAGCAATGTACTGAAATTCTGCCAAAAATTTTTTCTTTTTTTGGTACTGGAGACTGAACTCAGGGATACTCAACCACTGAGCCACATCCCCAGCCCTATTTTGTGTTTTATGTAGAGACAGGGTCTCAGAGTTGCTTAGCACTTTGCCATTGCTGAGGGTGGCTTTCAACTTGCAATTCTCCTGTCTCAGCCTCCCAAAGCACTGAGATGACAGGTGTGCATCACTGTGCCTGGCTAATCCTGTCAAAATTTTTACAAAATGAAAACAGCTGAGGATTTAACTGAATAGTAGAGTACCTACTCTACTAGTAAGTTAAATAGTAATAGTAAGTTCCATCCCAGTAACAATGAAAAAGTTTGAGAAATTATAAATATTGTAAATAAAACATAAATGAAGATCTAAGAAGCTCAATTATTTCCAAGTAGGAAAAACAGAAAAAGAATCGAAGAATTATTTAATCAAAGTTTAAAAATTCAGAGAGAATCTTGTGAGCACCAAGAAAGAAAGACGTATAAATTAGTAAGGAAGCCTTACAATACAGAAAGAATTGGGGAATATTGCCAAAGGGGTAAAAGAATAAAATTACCAAGAATACTATAGCCAGAAATACTATCTTTCAAAAGTGAAGAAAAATAAAGACTTTAAAGATTTGTAAAGGCCCAAAAGTTCATCACCACTAGACCTGTCCTCCAAAAAATACTAAAGGAAGTTCTCCATAATGAAAAGTAAATTTGCACAATAACACAAGTCATATGAAACTACAATGTTTTCTTGGGAGGAGGAGGAAGAGGAGGAAGAAGAAGACAACGATGAAAATGACAAAGAAGAAGGAGGAGGAGGACAAGGAGAAGAAGGAGAAGGAGAAGGAGGAGGAGAAGTAGAAAGAGGAGGAGGAGAAGAAGGAG